>JASSUY010032368.1:0-17788 GCA_032466535.1 Forpus xanthops | reverse complement strand
CCGGGACGCGGCTGCCGGGGGAAAGGAGCGGAGCGGAGCTGCTCCGCATCACGGCCGTGCCCGCTTCCGGCCCCGCTTCCCCCGGTCCGGGTGCGCATCGCCGGGGCCGCGCAGGGACCCTCCTGGTGGGAGGATTCCGGATGTCGGGGAGCACCGCGGCACGGCCGCGCTGTGCTGGGGTATCCCTCCTGGAGCATCCCCCCTGGGGGTATCCCTCCTGGGGCATCCCCCCTGGGGGTATCCCTCCTGGGGGTATCCCTCCTGGAGCATCCCTCCTGGAGCATCCCTCCTGGAGCATCCCTCCTGGGGCATCCCTCCTGGAGCGTCCGTTCTGGGGATCCCTCCCGGAGCATCCCTTCTGGGGATCCCTCCTGGAGCATCCCCTCTAGGGGTATCCCTCCTGGAGCATCCCCCCTGGGGGTATCCCTCCTGGGGCATCCCTCCTGGGACATCCCTTCTGGGGATCCCTCCTGGAGCATCCCTCCTGGAGCATCCCTCCTGGGGCATCCCTCCTGAAGCATCCCTTCTGGGGATCCCTCCCGGAGCATCCCTCCCGGAGCATCCCTCCCGGAGCATCCCTCCTGGAGCATCCCTCCTTGGGCAGGCAGGTGTCTGCCCCATGCTGCCCGCAGTGGGTTTGGTGCGGTTCTGGCTGCAGGGAGAGGGGAATGGGTCAGTGTAATATGGAGTGTCTGGAGCACAAAGTAGGGTTGGTTAGGGTCTGGGGGTGCTGGGGTCGGCTGTGCTCCGGAGCTTGTGTTTGCTGTTGGTGCTGTGGAGTAGCTGAGTTGAGGCTGTCCTTGCTGTGCTAGTATTGGGGACCCCTCAGTGTGCCAGTCGTGTGTCCCATGAGCCAGAGACACACCACAGCAGTCCCCAGGCCTCACCCCATGGCTTGAGTGCTTTTGGGATGTCACCTGTGACCTTCCGTGTTGACCTTCCTTGCCATGGGGTGGCTGAGGAGGGTCGAGGGTCCCTTCCTGACCTTGTTTCATGAGGCTTCCCCGGGGCTGGGACTGCAGCAGCTTCCCAGCAAGGCTGGGAGAGTGTTTGGGATTTCTCCTGCCAGGCCACAAAACCAGGCTGAAGAGTCCCAGCGCCACATCTGGTCCCAGCCATGTGCCTGCAGGATGCGGCTCACTGAAGCCTGGCCTTGCTCCCAGTGCATCCTGCTCCAAGGGTGATGCTGGCCTGGTATAGAGGAGCTTTGCTTTGTGCTCTGGGGTGGGGTTTCTGTTGTGGTGAGGAGTCACCCCCAGCACAGGGGCTGATGGTGGGACATGCTTGGAGCTGCATGGCCCAGCAGCACATCCCAGGAATGTGGTAGGGATGAAATCCCTGCCTGGGCAGCAGTGCCTGCAGGGCTGTGCCCCAAAAGCTGCCGTGGGGATGCAGGGTGCTGTGTCCATCCTGGCTTTAGCCAGTCCCCAGTGTCTGGGAAAAACAGGATGTGTGGAGTGTTGGAGGGTGCTGGACCTGCCTGTGTGGCTCCATCCTGAGGTTGTTACCATCCTCCATGTCATCAGTGGTACCCTGGAGGGCATGGTGGTGCCTGTTGCTTGTGTCCTGGCACCCTGGTTGGCAGTGGCACACGCAGGCATCTTCTCCTCTGCCAGGCCACGTTGTCCTGTCCCCACTCAGGAGGGTCGCAGCATCACTTGGGTGACACTAAGCTTCACCAGCTGCTGGGGCTCTGGTGCTTGCTGGGCTCCTCCTGCTCCTCTGTGGCCCTGCAGTTGGGAAATGGGCATCTCCCATGGGGCAGAGGTACCCTCCACCCCCCAGAAAACCCCACAGGAGCCATAACGGGGAGATGTGGGGTCACTGGCATGGTGTGCCATTGGACCACGTGCCAGGTCCCTGCCATGGGGGCTCCACTTTGTGCCAGGGGACCCATGGGGCTGCGCAGGGGGCTCTGACACTGTCTCTGCCCTCACAGCTGGGACGAGAGCAGCTCCATCAGCAGCGGCCTCAGCGATGCCTCTGACAACCTCAGCTCGGAGGAGTTCAACGCCAGCTCCTCACTCAACTCCCTGCCCTCCACTCCCACTGCCTCGCGTAGGAACTCGGCCATAGCGGTAGGTTCCTTTGGTACCCACACCCGGCACCGGTCCCAGGATGGTTCCAACACCATTCCTATGGCAACGAGGGTGTCCGGTGCCTCAGTGCTCCCCGGGGATGGGTGCGGATGGGTGTCAGGGCTGACCCTGCTCTGCCCGCAGCTCCGCACGGACTCAGAGAAGCGGTCGCTGGCTGAGAGTGGGCTGAGCTGGTACTGCGAGGGTGAGGACAAGGCGCCCAAGAAGATGGACTACGACAGCAGCAGCCTCAAGATGGAACATGGATCCTCCAAGTGGCGGCGGGAGCCCTCGGAGGGTGGCGAGGAGGGGTCCAAAGGTGGGGAACCGAAGAAGCCCGTCAGCCTGGGCACTCCGGGCTCCCTCAAGAAGGGCAAAACCCCTCCGGTGGCCGTGACCTCTCCCATCACACACACAGCGCAGAGCACCCTCAAAGTAGCAGGTGAGGCCCATGGTGGGCACGGTCCAGCTCCAGGGATGGGGAGAGGGTTGGGTGCTGCCTTCATGGACCTTCCCAAGTGTGTTGGCCATGGGGTGCCCTGAGGCTGCGCTCAGAGATGGGGTCTGGAGAGGGTCCGAGGCTGCTCGTCCCTGCAGGCAGGTTGTGGGTCTGGCTCCGCACTAAGTGCTGCTTGTGCAGCTCTGTGCCCGCCCCATGGCAATGTGGCCATGCACCAGGCTGGAGGCTGATTGGGGACCTGGCTATGTCTCTGCCCTGATTCCTGTGGTGGTGGCACATCCCTTCTCTACCACCACTGATGCCGCTGTCCTAGTTCACTCCCAGAGCTGTCCAGGACACTAACCTCTCCTTTTGCCCCTAGCAGGCAAGCCTGAACCCAAAGCCACCGACAAGAGCAAGCTGTCTGTGAAGAGCACAGGCCTGCAGCGTTCCTCCTCTGATGCCGGCCGTGACCGCGCTGCCGATGCCAAGAAACCGCCCTCGGGGCTCACGCGGCCCTCAGCCTCCAGCTCCTTTGGCTACAAGAAACCGGCTCCTGCCACTGGCACAGCCACCGTCATGCAGGCTGGCGGCTCGGCCACGCTCGGCAAGATCCAGAAGAGCTCCAGCATCCCTGTGAAGCCGGTCAGCGGGAGGAAAACAAGCCTGGATGTCTCCAACGTAGCCGAGCCCGGCTTCCTGGCTCCAGGCGCTCGGTCCAACATCCAGTACCGCAGCCTGCCCCGGCCGGCCAAGTCCAGCTCCATGAGTGTGACCGGTGGCCGCGGTGCCAACCGCCCGGTCAGCAGCAGCATTGATCCCAGCCTGCTGAGCACCAAGCAGGGCAGCATCTCCGTGTCACGGCTCAAGGAGCCGTCCAAGGTCGGCGCCGGCCGTGGCACACCAGCACCCGTGAACCAGACGGACCGTGAGAAGGAGAAGGCCAAGGCCAAGGCAGTGGCGCTTGACTCTGAGTGCGGGACAATGAAGAGCGTTGGCTCACCTGAGAGCACCCCAAAAGCACAGGGCAACCTCCCACCCGCGGCCAAGGTGGCCGAGCTGCCCCCCACACCTCTCAGGTATGACCCTGACATCTCTAAGGGCAGCCCGTGCCTGACATGGCTATGCCCAGTGCTCAGCCGTGCCCAGCACCAGAGCCTCATCCTCTTCCTCACCCATTTTCCCCCCTCTAGAGCTGCTGCCAAGACCTACGTGAAGCCTCCCTCGTTGGCCAACTTGGACAAGGTCAACTCCAACAGCCTGGACTTGCCGTCCTCCAGCGAGCTGCCGCCACCACACTCGGCCAAGCTGCAGGACCTGCACCCAGGCAGCGGGCACCTTGCGCCCTGCTTCAGCCCCAGTCCTGCCCCCATCCTCAACATCAACTCGGCCAGCTTCTCCCAGGGCCTGGAGCTCATGGGCGGCTTCAGCGTCCCCAAGGAGGGCAGGATGTACCCCAAGCTCTCCGGCTTGCACCGCAGCATGGAATCCCTGCAGATGCCCATGAGCCTGCCCAGTGCCTTCTCGGGGGGCAGCACCACCACCCCAGCCCCTGCTGCCGCTCCCCCCGCCAGCACAGAGGAGGAGGAAGAGACAGGAGAGCTGGGCTGGAGCGGGAGCCCCCGGCTCGCACATCTGGACAGGTACAGATGCAGGGAGGGCATGGGGCTGCCAGGGCACCGCTGTGGGTTCGGATCCCTCCCTGCCATCCTGCCATGTCCTCTGCCTGCGCCGGAGGCTTTTCCTGTCTCATTTTGGGGGAGCAGCTCCCTGTCCCCAGCACCTTGCCTTGTCTGCACAGCCGTGTCACTGCTCTGTCCTTCCCTTCCAGTGCCAACCGCGACAGGAACACGCTGCCCAAGAAGGGGTTGAGGTAAAAGAGCCTGAATCTCTTGAAGATGGTGCCGGGGAGGGCCCATGGGGGGGTCTCTGTGGGGGCTGCACTGCAGCAGGCAGGAGCCAGGGCAGCACTGGTCCCCCTCACCATGGCTCTGCTCTCCAGGTACCAGCTCCACTCCCAGGAGGAGGCCAAGGAGCGGCGCCATTCCCATGCCATCAGCAGCGGGCTGCCCGAGGCAGATGACCAGCAGGAGCTGCCGTCACCCCCATCCCTCCCCATGGCGCTGGTTGGGAAGGGGCCGCTCACCAGCATTGGTCAGTGCCCTCCCCGTGCCCTCTGGTCCCCGTGGCCCCATGTGGAACCGGCTGATGGATGCTGCTTTTCTCCTTGTCCCACCCAGCAGCCCTAACACCCAGCACGCAGTGCTTTCGGCTCACTGAGGTGCTGGTTTGGGGCCAGGGATGTCCATCACCTCCGCTTCAGGGCATCTCCTCTACCACAGCTCCCAGCTTCTCTGGGGGTGCCTAGCAGGAATGAGCCCTGCCCTGCTCTTGCCGGGACCTGCATGTTCCTGGAGGGTTCTGGGGGGGGTCCAGGCAGATGGGTTGGGGTTGTGGTGTGATGAGGTGCTGCCCTCTTGCATGTGCAGGTGATGGGCTCTGGCATGGTGGTGCCTGCTTTGCCCTGGGGCGATGGATTTGTTTCAAAGCCCTTGATGGTGGTGGTGAGGTGTTCCCAGTGTAAATCTGTGGTTTAGCTTTCCCCCAGCCCTTCCCTGCTTTGGGACAGCCGTTCCCGCTTCCTATCTGCATCCCAGCTCTCATGGATTGCTCCCAGCCCTGCTTCCCATCCCAATCCCAAGTTCCTGGTGCGACTCTGACCCTGCCTCTCCCCACCTTCTCCTTGCAGTGAGCCCCACTGCCACCGCAACCCCGCGGATCACCCGCTCCAACAGCATCCCTACCCATGACTCCACCTTCGAGCTGTACAGCACATCCCAGATGGGCAGCACCCTCTCCTTGGCTGACAAACCCAAGGGCATGATCCGCTCGGGCTCCTTCCGGGACCCTGTGGACGATGGTGAGAGTGAGCTGCACCCTGCCTATGCAGAGGGGCCTCCCGGGGTGATGCTGGGGCTCCCCACACCCGTGTCCCTTCCTCCTGGTGCTGCTGGAGCAATCTCGGGTGGGTTGATGCATCCTGTCCTCGGTGTCAGAGCAGGGGACAGCAGCCTGGTGGCATCTGACCCCTGTGTGCCTTTTGTCCCTGTGTCAGCACTGGGGAGATGGGCACTGAGTGCAGGAGGAGGATGCTCTGCACAGCACGGACCCAGGGAGCTCACACCAGCATGGGCAGTGCCGAGCTGCTGCCATCCCACATCCCACCCTCTGACCCCCGCAGACCTCCCTGCACCAGGAGCTCCATCCCCTGCACCCTGCTGTGTCCTGCACCCGCAGCCCCGGCACGCCGCTGGCCAGGGCCACGCTGACCCGGGTTTTGTTCTGTTGCAGTTCACGGATCGGTGCTGTCCCTGGCCTCCAGCGCATCCTCCACCTACTCCTCTGTAAGAGCCACCTCTGTGCTGCGCTTCGTGCATGGCTGGGGGGGCCCGGGGCGGGCAGGGGAGGGCTCTGTGCATGCCTCTGCTTCGCGCCAAGCCTGCGTGTGCCTCCTGCCCTCTGACTGCCTGCCTCTGTCTCTCTCTGCTCTCACGCTGCCAGGCTGAGGAGAAGATGCAGTCCGAGGTGAGCCCGCGCTCCGCTCGGTGCCCACCGCAGGGCGAGGGGCAGCTCCCGGGGCCCTCATCCCTGTGCTCTCTTCCCACAGCAAATCCGCAAGCTGCGCCGTGAGCTGGAGTCCTCGCAGGAGAAGGTGGCCACATTGACGTCCCAGCTCTCCGCCAACGTGAGTCCCCTCCGCAGCGCACCCGGTTCCCCCTGCGCCGAGCATCGCTGCTCACCCATTGCTCCCCTTCTCCCAGGCCAACCTGGTAGCAGCTTTTGAGCAGAGCCTGGTGAGCATGACATCCCGCCTGCGGCACTTGGCTGAGACCGCTGAGGAGAAGGTGGGTGCTGTCGGGGTGCCCCGTAGGCAATGGTGGTGGAGGAAGGGGTCCGTGGAGCTGGGGGATGCTGCAGTCGGGTGGCCCTGCTGCAGCACTGCTCAGCACCCAAGGTTGGGGTGGGTGCTGCGTTTTTGGGATGTGCTCTATGGCTCCCGTCTGCTCCCCCAGGACACAGAGCTGCTGGACCTGCGGGAGACCATTGACTTCCTGAAGAAGAAGAACTCAGAGGCCCAAGCTGTGATTCAGGGTGCCCTGAATGGCACTGATGTCACCCCCAAAGGTAAGGCTCGGAGAGCTCAAATGTATGGGTTGGAGAAGGGAAGGGGCACAGGGAGGAGGGTGCGGGTGGCTCTGGTGCTGGGGCAGATGCACTTTGCTGACAGCTCCTTTCCCCATCTCTCCTGCTTCTCTTGCTGGCCACAGAGCTGCGTATCAAGCGGCAGAACTCCTCTGACAGCATCTCCAGCCTCAACAGCATCACCAGCCACTCCAGCATCGGCAGCAGCAAGGACGCCGACGCCAAGAAGAAGAAGAAGAAGAGCTGGGTGGGTTGGATGGGCTGCTGGCAGGAGGGATGGGGCTTGGCAGGGTCTGCTTGGGGTCAGCCCCACAAACTGCTCTTGGCTACCATTGTGGTGTTGGTCCCCTCTGTCCCCATGGGACAACGCTGATGAGGAGCGTGTTGCCACCATGGGTCTTTGTCTTGATGTGTTGGCCGGGACTTCCCCAGCCCTTCTGGAGTTCTCCAGCCCTGCATGCCTGCTCCCTTGCTCTTTCCCACATGTCCCCCTTGTGCCCACGCAGGCTCCGGCAGTTGGGGGGCCGGCAGCTGTGTCCCCACACCAGGCAGCTCCGAGCCGTGTGATTAAGTCTCGCTTTGTTCTGTTTCTCTCCCCATACGCTGACCTCAACCCTTTTTTTCCAGGTGTATGAGGTAAGTTCTGCACCATCCCTTCCACCGCCCGCTGTGCCCAGCCAGGGCCGCGCTCCATCCTGCGGGACGGTGCTCATGCCACCGCGCATCCCATTCATCCCACTGCCTCTGACCCCTGCATGGGCTATCCTGGGACCCGGCTGGGCTGCGCACACCTTGGCTGCTTCCTTTGGTGTTACAGCCAACATAGAGCCCCACATGGAGGGGCTGAACTGCCCTGGGCAGCCCTGAGGCAACAGGAGGGGCTGGGATGGGGATGTGTCCCGGGATGGGGACAGCCCCCTTCTTGCCTGGGGAAGGCAGGCATGCTCCTGGCTCCCTGGAGCTGGGTCTTTTGGGATAGGGACCTCTGCAGCCCTGCCTGGGGCACTGGTGTGTGGTGCTGCACATCTGCATCGCAAGGGCTGGCCTGATCTGGCACCAAGTGGCGTTGTCCCTGTTGGGGGACCCGCGTGGGTCCCAGTGCTCCCCTGTTCTGCCATCAGCACAGCCCAACACCCATCTGGTTTTGTGTTTTCACTCCGAAATGCATTGCTTTTGCTTTTGGGCACACCCTAGAGCAGCCTGTGGGAACTGGGCCACATCCTGTTTTCATCCCCTCTTTCTCCCCTCGGGGCAGATTCTAGCCCTCCAGGGGACACGGTGTGAGCCCAGGGTGCCCATCCTGCTGCTCTCCCTCTGGCCCCTGTGCAGTGTCCATCACCTTCCTGCCCTCGATGTGCTGCTCACCCTGTGCCTTGTGTGCTCTGTGCATGCTGCATGCCCAGCCAGCATCCCAGGGACACCTCAGGGAGGGCTGGCTGTCCCTCTGTGCTTCCAGAGGGACCCTGAAGGCAGATAGGGGGCTGTGGGGCTGAAATTGTCCCCTTGCACCAGGACCCCAGCTCTGCAGTGGCTGGTGCAGGTGGTGTCCCTATGAACACCATAAGTTGGGAAGGTTGAATGTGAGGATGGAGCCGGCCCTTCCCGAGGGACCAGGGTGCTGATGCAGTGCCTGAGTGCCCTGATGATGAGGAGCAGGGCTTGAGGGGAGCCTGGTGAAGATATGGACCCCACTCTGTGGGGCTGGAATGTTGCACAAGCAGACGTGCACCACTGTCCATCAGCTCTGCCAACAGAATGCTGCTTAGGCTGGTGCCTTCCGTAGGGCACGGTGCTGCTCAGTGATGGAGATGTCCCAGTTCAGACTGCCTGTGGGTCCTGAGCAGTTGGGGTTCCAGGCCTGGACTTGCAAAGCTGCATTGTGGGGCTGTCTCTAACAAAAGCATTTTTGTCTCCTATAGCTGCGCAGCTCCTTCAACAAAGCCTTCAGCATCAAGAAGGGACCAAAATCAGCATCGTCTTACTCCGACATCGAGGAGATCGCCACGCCGGACTCGTCGGCCCCCTCCTCTCCCAAGCTGCAGCACGGCTCCACGGAGACCGCCTCACCCTCCATCAAATCCTCCACATCCTCCTCCGTGGGCATCGACACGGCGGAGTACGTGGGGCCAGGCAGGGCTGGTCATAGGGGCTGCAGGCTCCTGCCCCGGTCGTGTGCACCACTCTCTGTCTCCCTCTTGGTCCAGGCTCTTCCAGGCCCATGGGGAAGGCGAGCCGGAGAAGAAGGAGGTGTCAGAGCTGCGGTCGGAGCTGTGGGAGAAGGAGATGAAGCTGACGGACATCCGCCTGGAAGCCCTCAACTCGGCCCATCAGCTGGAGCAGCTCCGGGAGACCATGCACAACATGCAGGTGAGGAGACCGCAGGGAGCCGGCTCTGAGGACATGGTGGCTGCAGCCCTGTGCGCCCGCAGCCATGGGATGCTGCTCCTCACCCTGTGCTCTGCTTGGTTCTCCCCAGCTGGAAGTGGATCTCCTGAAGGCTGAGAACGACCGCCTCAAAGTGGCTCCGGGGCCCTCGGCGGTGCCAGGCTCTGTTCCCAGCCATGTCACGAGCTCCTCAGCCTCCTCTTCACCGCGGCGCTCTCTGGGTCTCACCCTTGGCCATGCCTTCAGCCCCAGCCTGGGGGACTCAGGTAGGGGATGGCAGAGCTGCTGGCAGCCAGGGGAGACCTGGGACAAAGACGTGTGGATGGGTGGGAATGTGCTGCTGCTGTCCCGGAGGAGGAGGGCGCTGTGCATGGGGATGCTGTGGTGCCAGCACCACCGTCAGCTGCAGCAGGGTTTGGCTCAGCTGGGCAGGGTGGCACGGGTCTCCCCACCACGCTCACTGCTCTGTCCCCAGATGTGTCCCCCATGGATGCCGTCAGTGCTGACACCCAGAAGGACGAGCTGATGCTGCGGATCGTGGTGCGCATGCCACCGCAGCACATCATCAAGGGGGTAGGTGTGGGCTCGGTGGGGAGCCATGGCCCGGGACAAGGGGCAGAAATGCCTCTCGGGGGCTGGATGGGGTGCTCCAACCCCACGCACCTCTGTCTTGGGTCTTAGGACCTCAAGCAGCAGGAGTTTTTCCTGGGCTGGACCAAGGTGAGCGGGAAGGTGGACTGGAAGATGCTGGATGAGGCTGTCTGCCAGGTCTTCAAGGTAGGAGCATGATGAGGACCCCTCTTTTGAGAGCCATCCTTTTACACTGCTCCACCATGCCTCATGTTCCCCAGCCCAGGTCCTTCCCAGGGTCTCCTGGAGCTGCTGAACGCCACTTGCTCCCTGACAGCCCTGTCCTTGTCCATGTAGGATTACATCACTAAGATGGATCCTGCTTCCACGCTGGGGCTCAGCACCGAGTCTGTCTATGGCTACAGCATCAGCCACATCAAACGGGTGCTGGACATGGAGCCACCAGAGCTGCCACTGTGCCGCCGGGGCCTGACCAGCATCGTGGTGACGCTCAAGGGTCAGTATGGAGCAGTGTCCATCACTGCCGCATCTTCCCTCTGCCTTGTGGTGCTGTGGAGTGCGAGCAGGACCCTCAACCCACCCCTACCTGCAGGCTTGAAGGAGAAGTGTGTGGACAGCCTGGTGTTCGAGACACTCATCCCCAAGCCCATGATGCAGCATTACATCAGCCTCCTGTTGAAGCACCGGCGGCTCATCCTCTCGGGACCCAGTGGCACTGGCAAGACCTACCTGACCAACCGCCTGGCTGAGTACCTGGTGGAGCGCTCAGGTCGGGACGTCACCGAGGGCATCGTCAGCACCTTCAACATGCACCAGCAGTCCTGCAAGGTGAGGGCATGCCACAGCCGGGGCTGGTGCTGCGGTCCCTGCTGCCCATGCCGCGTGTGACACCTAGCCCGCTTGTTGCAGGACCTGCAGCTGTACCTCTCCAACCTGGCCAACCAGATCGACCGGGAGACGGGCACAGCGGATGTGCCGCTGGTGATCCTCCTGGATGACCTCAGTGAGGCGGGCTCCATCAGCGAGCTCGTCAATGGAGCACTCACCTGCAAGTACCACAAATGGTGAGAGCCTCCCTGTGTCCTGCTGCAACCCAGTGCACCCCCGCATCCTGATGCATCCCACTGCATCCCTGCATCCTACTGCATCCCTGCATCCTACTGCATCCCACTGCATCCCTGCATCCTACTGCACCCCTGCATCCTGCTGCATCCTGCTGCATCCTACTGCATCCCACTGCATCCCTGCATCCTACTGCACCCCTGCATCCTGCTGCATCCTACTGCATCCCACTGCACCCCTGCATCCTGCTGCATCCCACTGCACCCCTGCATCCTGCTGCGTCCTACTGCACCCCTGCATCCCACTGCACCCCTGCATCCTACTGCATCCCGCTAAATACCACTGCACCCCTGCATCCCACTCCGGCACAGTCTCCTGGGCATGCACATGGTGCGTGCTGCTCTCAGCAAGAAACTGGACCGTGGCATTGAGGCTGCCTTGGTTGCGGGGCTTGGTTCAGCTCTGCCAGAGGTGCGGTGACGCTGGGGACTTTTCCTCATGGGTCCTGTCTCTGTCACTCGCTCAGCCCCTACATTATTGGGACCACCAACCAGCCTGTGAAGATGACTCCAAACCATGGCCTGCATCTCAGCTTCAGGTAGGAATTGTGTATCCCTGGGGACCACCCCTGTGGGTTTGGGAGGGCAGAGGCCACTACTCCTGCCCTGGATAGTCCTGGGGACACATCTTATGAGTGAGATCCTGCTGAGGACCCAGCTGCAGGTCTGGGCCTGGCATTGTGCAGGACCCAGTGCCCCAGCCGTGGGCACATGCAGCATGGGGGTGCTAGGAGGGCCCTGATGGTGGCGGGGAGCAGGGTGGCAGCTGCGGACACCCAGGCCTGAATACCCAGGTCTTTCCCATAGGATGCTGACCTTCTCAAACAACGTGGAGCCAGCCAACGGCTTCCTGGTGCGCTACCTGCGGCGGAAGCTGCTGGAGTCGGACACGGATGTCAACGCCAACAAGGAGGAGCTGCTGCGCGTGCTGGACTGGGTGCCCAAGCTCTGGTACCACCTGCACACCTTCCTGGAGAAACACAGCACCTCCGACTTCCTCATTGGTACGGCCCTGCCACCTCCTGCCTTGCACTGCTGGGAGCCCCAGGGGCTGGGGCAGAACCTTCCCTTGTCCCCCATCCCACCTCACCAGCAGCCGGTGGGTGATGCACGCTCTCCTCTGGATGGCATTTGCTGCCCTGCGCCATGGGAGCACCCTTCCTTGGGCATGGAGGAGCTGTGCTTTCCCAAGCAGGTCTCCCGTTGCCTCACTGTGCTTTTGGGGGGTCGATTGAGCTTGGCAGCCCCATAGCTTGCCTTGGAGCTTGCTTCTGTGTGAGGCAGATGCTGCCCAGATGTGGCTTCCAGGAGGTGGTGGAGCCCACGGTCCCCTGTGCAACCAGGCTTGGTGTCAGTGGCTGGAGCAGGGGACAGAGTTCATGTTTTCCCTGTAGGTCCCTGCTTCTTCCTGTCATGCCCCATTGGAATTGAGGATTTCCGGACCTGGTTCATTGACCTGTGGAACAACTCCATCATCCCTTACCTGCAGGAGGGAGCAAAAGATGGGCTCAAGGTACTCGGAGCACATGGGAATGCAAACCAGATGTGTTGGGGGACATGATGGGGGAGGCTGATAGCGCAGAGAGAGGGGAGGCACTGGGCTTTTGGGCAGAGGTGGCATCTCTGTCAGCCCTGTGGCTGCAGCAGGGCACTGTCCTGGGGGGCTTGGGGTGCCACTTGCTCCCTGCCTGCAGGTCCATGGGCAGAAGGCAGCCTGGGAGGACCCCGTGGAGTGGGTGCGGGACACCCTGCCCTGGCCATCAGCGCAGCAGGACCAGTCCAAGCTCTACCACCTGCCCCCCCCCACCATCGGGCCCCACAGCGCCGTCTCCCCTCCCGAGGAGCGCACTGTCAAGGACACGACGCCCAGCTCCCTGGACTCGGACCCTCTGGTACGCTTGGTTCTCTTCATCAGGGACAAAGGGGTGATGGGTTCAAACTGGAATGGGGCAAGTTCATGTTGGATCTCAGGCAGAAGCTCTTCCCTATGAGGGTGCTGAGGCACTGGCACAGCCCCATCCCTGGCAGTGCTCAAGGCCAGGTTGGACACAGGGGCTTGGAGCAAGCTGCTCTATGGAAGGTGTCCTTGCCATGGCATGGGGTTGGAGCTGGATGAGATTTAAGGTCTCTTCCTACTCAACCATTCTATGGTACAGCCCTGCTGCACTGGGCACTGCAGTGGGGCTGGTGGAGAGGGGAGAGCTGTGTGGGGTTTCACTTTGCCAATTATTTGTCAGTGTAAAAAGTCTGGTCTGGGGATGCAGGAACATTGTGCACTCCCGTGAGGGGCAGTGGGTGTGGGATGGGATGGGATGGGATGGAGGCATGCTGCTCACGGAGGCACAGTTTGGTGTACCAGTGAATGGACACAGCACGGTGCTCCATGAGGCATCATGTCCACGCACAGACTGGGGCTGACACACGTGTGTCACCCCGCGAGGCTGCTGCCCGTGATGCCAGCAGATGCACCAGGGCCTTTCTCCTCACACTGCCTTGAGCATCCTGGCTGTGCCCAAGGCCCTGGTGTCAGGGAGGGACTTTGCAGCATCTCCAGGCATCGCTTCACCTCCGAAGGCGCATCCTGGGGTGGCTGCTTTGCAGGCGGGGGGACGAATTGGCCTCGGCTTCCCCAGGGCTGACCCTGTCCCCCCGGCACCATACTCCCATCCCACAGATGGCCATGCTGCTGAAGCTCCAGGAAGCCGCCAACTACATCGAGTCTCCAGACCGTGAGACCATGGTGGACCCCGACCTGCAGTCCACTCTGTGAGGCCGCGATGCACCGGGCCCCGCTCCCGTCGGGCTGCTCTCCCTTCCCTTTGGTGTGTGGGGGAGCTGGGTCCGGACAGCGCGAGGCACATCCCTGCTCCTGACCTGGGGGCAGGAGGATCCTGGGTTCTCACTGGGTTTGTTCTGTCTCTTGCCTACTCTCGGCTCCGGGGCCGGGAGCCGCAGGGAGGGCTCCGTGGGGGGCAGGCCCCCCGTGGGAGCTGAAGCTGGGGCGCAGGGCAGCGTGCGGCCACAGGGCAGGAGTGAGGGGCTCCTGCTCCCTCCACCCAGCCCCGGGTAGCAGAGGGCAGGCACTGTGTCTGTGCCCCGATTCACCCTCATGGCACCGCCGCAGCCAGGACAGCCCAATAAACCCTGCTCTGGTTATTTTATTGGTCCCCCCCATCCCATCTTCCTTTGGCCGAGTCCAGACTTTGCTTGGGTCCCTTTTTTGTTCTGGTTCTTTGCTCTCCTGGCCCGGAGCCTGTGGCTCAGTGCCCATCGCTTCCCTGCAAGCAGCTCCTTTTCACTTTGGATTCTTTTGCAGCTACTGGTTCCACTACTCAGACCACCTCTGTCACAAAACTGGTGCTCACTGGACAATCTCCAGTCCCTGGACCCACCTCCCGGGGCCTCACAGCTTGGCTGGGATGGGACATGGCAGCCGGTAGCAATGGGATGCTTCCGGAGCAGCCCCTTGCCTGGTGCCTCCCCGCTCCCCAAAAGCACAAGGCAGGGTCTGGCCGTGGGGATGGGGTCTCCCACCAGGCCAGGGTCCCATGGGCATCCCATCCCCAAGGGGCATGGTGTGGGTCCTCCTGCCCTCTCCCTGAGCTGCTGTCCCCATGGTGCTGCTAGGCTGGTGCAGACCCTTGTGTCCCCGGCTCCCCAAGGCCCTGCAGGTTCTCGCTGTGCCCCATGTTATGCTCCGGGGATGCCGTGTGTCCTCTTGGCCCTGCTGTGCAGTGTCACAGGAGGTGCCTGGCACGGAGGGGATCAGCCCCGGTGCTGCCGTGGTGCCTTAATCTCCGGCCATGCAGGAAGGGGGCACATGGGCTTCAGGCTGGTGCTGGTGCAGCCTGCGCTGGCTGCAGTGCCCTGTGGCTGTCCCCAGAGCTGGCTTGGCTGGGATGGGACAGGGGTGCTGGCACTGGCCTGAGCACCTCCACACTGGAGCTGCTTCCTTCAGCGCCCATCACTCACCTATCCCGAGTGGATGCTCTGCTGCTCCAGCACCTCCATCCCTGAGCCCAGTTCAGCTCTGTATCCCCCTGCTCCTCTCTGCTGCTGTCCAGCTGGGCTCCTGCACCCTGCAGAGCCCTTTGGGGAGAGGTGACCCCAGGGCTGGTTCTCCATCCCGTCCCTGTGCCCTGCCAGGCTGGGCACGGGGCAGTCTCAGCCCCCCTGACCCCCATCCGACCCCCAGCATCCCCACGGCCCGGCCTTGCTGCCGGTGGCAGCAGCCACCTCTGCCCTTGGTGCTCTCGGCCGGGGCGCCTCGCCATGCGCCCCATGGTGCTCACTTCTCCGTCTGTCTGGCAGCCTCCCCATGCTGCCCGGGGCCACCAGCCCGGCCCCTTGCACAGGGGTGTCCTCCCCACGCTGGCTTGGACGCTTGGGCTCTCTGTTCACCTCTTGTGTTGCCGCTGTGGGCTAAGGACTCGCTGTAAATAGGTCTGTAGTCAAAAGCCCTGTGTGAGCTGGTGGGGCCCGGCCCTGCGCCTCTTTCCTCCTCTGGTTTGGTTTGGTTTCATTTTTGTACTCTGTGATAACTGTGCTGTGCTGACTTCTGTTCTGATTGTACGAGGCACCGGCTCAGCAGTCGCTCGAGGCTGATGCTGAGGACCCGGCTCTCCCCTCCAGCCCCTCTCGCCCTCCTCGGGGCAGGAAAGGGCATGGAAAGCCTTTGAATGGGGCAGAAAAGCCTTTGGGGCTGCCCCGTGCTTGGGCAGTGCTGTGCCCTGAGGATCCCATCAGGGGAGAGCCTGACTTTATTTTCTGACACCTCCGAGGAGCCACAACCACATGGACCAAACTGTCCCCATCAATGGCTCACCTGGGGCTGCGCTGCTGGATGTCCCCCAGCCCCTCTCCTGCAGGTTTGCCCCATTCTTCCCAGAGGCTGTGGCACAGGAGCAATCCCCAAGGGGCAGGGAAGGGTGAGGGCAATGCCACTGTGCCCCAATGGATTCCTCCTGGCTCACACCGAGCACCCTATGCCCCCTGATGCAGCAGTTGGAGACTGAGCATCCCTTGGTGCTGCCCCGTCTATGGGCTGAGCCCCTCTGTCCCCGGGGGAACACATCCGAGGGTTGCACCATCTCATCCCCCTGTCAGCCCCAAAGGTGCCTGTTGTTCCCAGGGGTGCCTCTCACACCATAGGAGCCGATCGCCCCTTAAGGTGCCTGCTGCCCCAAGGGTACCCAACGTGCCCATGGGTGCCTGTTGCTCCCCATGGAGGGTGCTGCCACCTCTAAAGGTGCCCATAGCCCTTGGGTGCATCAGGAGCCCTCCTGAGGGGCTGGAGCAGGGAGATGCCAGCTCCTCACCTCCTGCCCCTCGAGTTGCTGCTGCCCGGTGGCCCGAACCTTACAATTTTAGCTTTTTTCTATTAAAAACAAAGAACCTTTTTTTAATTCAATAAAAGATGGAAAGGACCAATTCCTGTTTTCGATGCTCTGTGGAACTGACCGGGTTTTGTGTTTCCTAACTGCATGGTATTCCTGCCCAGGGGTTTTCTAGCACTTTTTCAATTGCTCTTTAAGATTTCAGTCCGGATTTCTACTGCTCTCGCCTGTCTTTGCTTTTCCCTCGCATCCTCCACGTTTGTAAACTCCATTTTATACCTGATGTTGAGACCCGACCCCACGTTGTACATAGCTGCGGGAACAATCACAGGGAACAAACACCATCTGGACTCTTACCCACCACTCCTTTTTACTTCGAAGTCTCAAAGTGAAGCCAGGAAAAAGGCTTTGAGGATACTCTGAAAGACAGCAACAAATCCAGCCCTGCTCCAAGTCAGCTCCTGCTGCCCACGCTGCCCGCACCAACCGGCATGTCTCTTCTCGGTCGTCTGTCTAACGCCATTGGATTCAATAAAGTTGTCTCCTGTTCCACCTGGCTTCTGGTCCTGTGTCCGGCCCAGCCCTGTGCAGGGATGGTTGTGCCTCTGCAGCCACCCCTGGCCTCCAAAATCCAGGAGCAGAGCTTGGAGTCGCTCGTTGTGGCTCTTATCTGAGATGCTGGGGGGGGTTTTGGGATGGAGAACTGTTCTCTGTGCTCCTATTGGGTTGGGAGGGTGGCAAAGTGCTCCCTCTTTGAGATCCTGGTGGGTTGGGGGGGGGCAGATTGTACCTTAGTGTGCAGAGGGTGGGGGGCTCATGGCCCCTTTCACCTTGCCAGGGCTGGTCCCCACCTCCTCTTTGAGAGGGATGCAGTGACGGACGGGAGGATGCTCCTGGAGCAGTGATAGGGTGCTCTGCCCCACAGCAGCGCATGAGGGGAGGACGAGGCTGCTGACGGCAGCGGAGGGAAGGGAGATCCCGTGCTCCCAGTGGGGCTCAGAGCTTTTCCACTCCCAGGAGTGCTTCTGGAGTGGGGACGGATGCTCCAGGAGTCAGGAGCGCTTCGCAGGATGGTGTTGAGCTGCAGTGGCGAAGGTGAGGCCAGGAGAGGGCACTTCCCATCGGCTCCGAGCTCCCGTTCGAGGGTGAGTTCTGCGGGTGCAATCCTGAACCCGGAGCACTGGGCTGGTTTTGCGGGCCCACGGCCCCTCGTCCGCTCCCTCCATGGCCCTGTGCTCATGGGTTTCTGTGGGACTGAAGGGATGAGGAAGGGACCTGCAGGGACCCCACAGCGCCGGACACGGTGGGTACAGCCGCAGGGTATGTGCAGCACCAGGACCTACAGTAGGACCTGCTGCTTCCCGCACTGTGTGTGCCTGCACCGGGTGTGCTCCCACAGCCATCGGGCTCAGCATCCCTCAGGTACAGTGCCTGCCTACAGCACCCAGCCTCGGTACAGCAACTCCCAAGGTGATTCACAGCCTTTGTGCCAACACCTCCATCCCAGGGAAGTGCAGCCCTTTTTCATATACCCACAGCTTGGTTTGGGTTGGAAAGAACCTTAAAGCTCCTCCAGCTCCAACCCTGCCATGGCAGGGACACCTTCCATAGAGCAGCTTGCTCCAAGCCCTGTGT
>JASSUY010032367.1:0-91616 GCA_032466535.1 Forpus xanthops | reverse complement strand
GTGATTCATTGTTTTTTTTTAATTTTTTTTTCTAAAGCATACCAATGCAGAAGTCCTGCCTAATATATACATGGTGATAGAAAATGGTACATAAACTGTTATGCCTCTTATTATAGTAGCTTACATGACAAGTTTTTGATTTGGAACAAGTGCACTATGGTACCCTGAATTGTGAATTGAGTCTCTGCCCCAAACCACTAAAAGTGCTTGTCTCACCTGTCTGCAGGTGGTCTAGAACAGCTTGCTAGAACTTCTGGTAGTTCCAGAATTATTGAAGTTTGAAAGTTTTGGGTAGTGTGTGGAATTTTAAGAGTAAGAAATTTATGAAATGAAAGAGAGTTGAAAAAATTGTGAAAATATACTGATGTAAAGGGAGATCACACTTTCAGGTTATGAACTACTGATGAAGAAAAGCTGCCTGATGCCTCATGGAGACCTGGAGAAGATACTGGAATTGTTCAGTGTATTCCATCGGTGGTTGTTTTTGTTGTGTCAGCTGTATGGTCTTCCCTCCTGCCCTGGTCCTCAATATTATATGATGAAAACTGTATTTGTTTGATGCTTCTGCTTTTTTCCCCACCAATTAGAAATCAGTGTTGTTCATGTGAAGTTGCAGTTGTGACTGTGAAAGTGTATGTTATACCTGAAAAGATATGTGTGCAAATATGTAAGTTACTACCTTGCAGTTTTCTATTGTATATGTTGACGGTCACTTTAAAATGGAAGATACTGATTTTAGCACTGCTGACTACCAGCTTCAAACATTTGTACTGGAATTTTCCAGGCTTTGTCAGCCTCACACTCCACATACTATCTTTCTGTGGGAAACTTCTGCAAAATTGCTCACGTATTTCCTAAAATAAGATTAAGGAAGAAAACTCTCTTGTTCCACTGGTGTTTTTGTCCCATGCTTCTTTATAAACAAATAGGAATCACCCCCCCTGAGCTAGGACTTCATACTGGATTGGTGGGTGGCCCTTGTTGAATCACTGTTCCTGAAAACCTGATAAAAGTCAAAAGTTTTTGAAAATGCCTTTACAGTCAGAGATTTGAAAGTTTGGTGGCTGTATCTCCAAAGATGATCCCTTCAGGATAACGGATCAAGCTTTTATAGTTGTTTGGTATGTTAGTCTAAGCGGAAATAATGTGACCTGCCTATATTTTTTTGTACAAACATTTAAGAAAGTAAGGTTTAATGTGCACAGAATTTGGAACACAGGACATATGCCCTGTTTGCCAAATGAACAGCTATGATATACTTTGTTATTCATGCTGTTAGTGACCTATTTCTTATGTTTCCTTTTGCACTTGCAGTTAAAGCCCAGATTTATTTCAGCATGGTTTGGTTTCTCACAAGTGGTAAAGTCTGGCTACATTACGAAAGAAATAGTATTTTTTCATATACTTGAACTTATATTCTAATTTATGGGTTTTATAGATCCTGACACCAAATATTTACCAGTTTCATTTTCACACCTATGACCTGGAAGGATAGGTACTAGAATTTGATCTCTTTGACAGTGACTGTAGTTGAGTTCCTTGGTGTTAGACCCATACTGTTCCAAACTGTGTCTCTGTGGAGAGAAGTTGAGAAATAATTACCAGCTTAGTAAATGTAGAATTGCTGATTTTCTAGAACGAAGTAGAAAGCTGTGGGGCAGAGTAATAGGGCAATTTAATTCTTTAAAGTGACATTCAGGAGCCTCAATCACTAGTTGTCTTTTTTTTTGTGTTCATCTTGTGTAAATCTGGCACCTGCAACAAGTGAAATCAGGTTCTGCCAGTAGCAGCCTCATTAAACATAGTCCTGCTTTATTTTCTCCAGTGCTGTCATACTGATCGTTGTGGGTGCAAAGAGCAAGGCAGTGTTGCTTGGAAGAAGTACTGTGTCATCCTGTAATCAGTCTATCCCAATGTATGTACAAGATTAAGGATTAAAAGGAAATTTTCTGTTTTGCTTTTTTTTTTGACTTACAATTCTTGGTTCATAATCTTTATAGAAATGTAAGATTTTGTATATATCATACTGTTGTATTTTCATATTGATATTTGTCAATACTTTGTTTTTATTACATTCCAGTGAATTCATCAATTTTAAACCCAAGGCTGTCCTATGTAATGGTATAATGCTGTGTTATAAAGCTGCCTGTGTATTTGGGGACTTGGTCTGAAATGTGATAAAATGTTATCTAGCCAGACTTGAAGAGTTAATTAAGAACTAATTTAAGAATATATTTCTTTGCTTCTTTTAGTATACTGTATCTTATCTTAAAATGTATTTTAAATAGTATCTTATTTAGTGCTACAAATATCAAAACATTCTGTAAGTGCCCAGATAATGATGGTTATGCAGGATCTGCAGCAAGCATCAGGTACTCTGTAGCAACATGTGTGCCACCTTCAATGCTGAAACCTGCTTTATCTAGACCTATGTTATCATCATTTGAAATATTCCTGTATTCTTGTTCAGAAGGTATCTTAACTTTGTGCTGTGGGCAAAAGAGATTTCATTTTGATTTTTGTCATTTTCCTTATAGTGTGGATTTCTCTGTCTGCTTGTACTCTGTGGGTAGGAAGGTAGAGTCTTGACTGGGAAGTGATGTGTACAAGTGCTGGCTTATGGCCAGAAATGATATTGATGATTGTAAGGATGGTTCAGTCTGCTCAGAGGTTCTGAATATTTTTTTTGGAGGGAGGGGAAAATCTCATAGGTGGGAAGTTTTACTGGGTGTTCTTATGTTCTGAAATACGTGGGAATAAAACCAGGCTGAGACCTGTTTTGAAGAGTAGAGTTTAGAAATCCACGTACAACTCTGTGAGTGTCAAGGTTTAGAATCGCTTTAATTTGCCTTCCTGTAATGAGGTAATATATACATGTGTGATTAAACATTTTGCATGTTTTGCTGAGGTGCTTTTAATTATGGTGAGTAAAATATGCCTATGAATCTTATCTCTTAGACAAAATGAATCTCTAGTATGAAAAATATCTTAGAAAGTGCTTGCTAATACTGGAAAACGAGACTACTAAGGATTAGGTTATGCAGCTGAAGAGCGCATTTGTATTGTTAATTCACAGCTTGGAATTTGGTCAGGGTGGTGACAACACATTTACTTACAGAAGCTCACGGTCCTCTGTATCTTAAGAGGTAGTAAGCTACCACATGATCTTGGTAGAAGGAGCATGGTCTTTGGCAACTGAGCTGTAGTCATTGATTTGGAGTTGTGAGAGACAGTGCAGCAAGCTCCATTTCTTGGAACACCTAGGATTGTTGCTTGGGTTTTTTTTTTAAGACCTTTGAAGCCATTTCCAAATATTGATTCACTTTGTGACAATGAAATGCAGCTATCTGTGCCAGAATTCTGCTGTCTTGGGTGTGGTCAGCTTTAGTCCAGAGGGTTATTCAACAATGGTCAGCAGAGATGTGTCGCTGAAGATATTCTGCTATTTAGTTTAAGAAACTTGTCAGTCTTAGAAAGCTAGGTCAAGTCATATCCTAAAGAAGTTGACACTTGGTCCATCAAACCTATAATCAAACATATACATGGTAATCTTAGTGTAGAGTTTAAGCCTGTGTGAAAGGTGTAGGTGATTTAAAAGTTTTCCTCAGCATTTCTAATTATTTTTTTTTCCCAGGTTTAATTAATATAATAGTAATTTAATTATTATGACATGTAATAGTCTGGGGAGATGAGGGTTAAACCACTTATTCATCTCGAGATGTTGGAACTTGGATTTTTTAACAGATTTTTGTGTAGTTACAGTAAAATTGATTATGCTTTTCTCTTGGAGTTTAGAGAGGCACTTTAGAGTAAAAGTGTCATATTTTGTTACATTGTTCTGGAAATCATACTTCACACGGGTTGTCTTAAGGGTGGATGGTAAATGGAGTAAGACTTCTGCTAGCTAAAATATTTTAATATTTTAACACTGTATTCTGGTGCTTGGATGTTTTTTTCTTTTTACAATGTAGCTAAATTAAAACCTCTGAGAAAGAGGTCCCTCTAATACAGAATAATGAAGTCTTTAAATGGGTACAGTTATAGGTCATCATGAATAGGAATGCAGTGACCTTTGTCTTGACAATGAAGCTGACACAAGCTTCTCAAAGAGCTGTTCTTTTATTTTATTATTTCTCCGCCAGAAGGGACACAAATAAAACAGAGGAACCCCTTTCTCCCATCAGTGAACAAAATGAAAAGATTAGAAAATGTATTGTAAATTGTCCATTTGCGAAATCTAGAAATAACATTGAGTTCTTTCTCAATACAGATATTGTTACAGGAATGATGTGTGGCAAGGAGTTGGGAAAACCTTCTGGTTTCTGAAGATACTCTATAATTGTTTGTTTTAATTTTTGGATCTACTGCAAAGAAGTATTCAAAATTATCAGTGGCTTATAATTTTGAATCTAGAAAAATCACAAATCCTCATGTTATAAAATTTCTACTTCAGTGTGTATCTGCAAGTTTGTAATAGAATGTGTTGAAATGCAGGAAGGCGCAAAATTCTTGGTGGCCTGCATAAAGAAGCCAAGCATTTTGCAGAAAATACATAAATGTGGCTGTTCCTAAAGGGGAGTCCCTGTTGCTTTGTCCAGCTTTAGCAGAGATTTTTGAATTGCAGTGCTCAGCATTTTTCTTTAACCATAGAGAATCATCTGTCATTCTTAAATAATGGCAGTACCTACTAGTTTAGAACTTTCTCAAGGTTTCAGCAATGTCAATCTGAATTGTGCTGTCTCTTGTAGAGGAGAGGCCTGTAGCATAGAAAATGCTAGTGAAGGTAATGAATGGAGATTTGTTGTTTTTTGTATGAAGTCATATCTGTAGAACTGGATCATTTGTATGGCCAGATGGTGATTTTTAATTATTTTTTTTTTTAATTCTGTAAAGGAGTAAAAAAAAAAAGTTGGACTTTTTTTTTTTTTTTTATTTTTTTTAGTGAAGGATGTGACCACTCATTCTTTTGAAGAGCAGGTTGTTTCCTTGATGCTGGTGGGTGGTACTCCCACATGGCCGCAACCTGGGTGCGCACCTGAATTGGGTACTTGAATTGGGAGTGTGTCTCTTTGGGAACGCTTCATCAAATGGATGGCTGTTTAAGAAAAGGTAAGATTAGATTATGGACATATTATTTCAAAGGTATGTAAACTAACAGGGTGAAACAGCAGTTACAATATAGTGTTACAAGTTCGTAAAACATATTTCAGTTAAACAGTATGCTAATACGTATAAACAGATCTAGTGAGAAGTGGCTTTAATATGCAAAGATTAAAAGATATGTGAGCAGTACGTTAGTAATTGGTTAGAAGGATTTAGTTAACCTGTTCTTCGCTACAGATGAGAGGACTTACCTGTAAAGCTTGCTTTATAAGTTAGGACCTGCCTGTTTTGGCACCGTAGCCTTTTGCAGCTTCATGTCAAATTCTCTGGGGATTAGAAAAAAATTATTATTTTTTTCAGGGGAAAAAATGCACCAAGGAGTGAGGTGAACTCTTAGTGAAGATCAAGTGCTATGCAGTTTTTACATATACTAGCGAGGTAAAGGTAAACCAATGCTTTGTACTTTTTTACCTTGAAGTCCTAATATGAAACAAAAACAAGCTGCCATGCCATGCCATGTAGGCTACCATGTATAGTGTGCAGGCTGAAGAAGTGGGCTGATGGGAATCTCATGAAATTCAGCAAAGTGAAATGTTCAATCCTGCATCTGAGGAAGAGTACCATATGCATCAGTATGTGCTGGGGAACAGCTAGCTGGAAAGCAGCTTTGCTGAGAAGCACTTTGGGGTCCTAGTGGAGCACAAGCTGACGAATCAGTATGCCCTTACAGCAAGAGACTAACAGTACTTGGGGATGCATTGGGAAGAGTGTTGCCAGCAGTTGAGGAGGATGTCCTTTGAATCTTCTCAGTACAACAGACAGACCTACTGGAATGAGTCCAGTGCAGTGCCACAGAGATGATTAAGGACCTGGAGTCCTCGCATATTAGGAGGGAGCTGAAAGTGTTCTGAATGGAGAAGACAAGCTTAGGGAATCTCATCAATGTGTGTGCAACTACAGAATGGGAAAGAGTAAGACGAGGGAGCCAGGGTCTTTGCAGTAGTACCCACTGACAGGACAAGAGGCAGTGGGCATGAATTAAAACACCTCAAATTCCTTCGGAGCACAAGGAAACACTTTTTTACTGAGTGTTGTCAAATGCTGAAAGAAATTGCCAGAGAGGTTGTGGAGTCTCCATCTGTGGAGATACTTAAAGCCCAGCCGGTCATAGTCCTGGACAGCCTGTTCTAGATGAGCTGGCTTCAGCCAGGTTTGCTCAAGATGACCTCAGGAGGTCCTTTCCAACATGAACAGTTCTGCAATTCTCGGTAGATTTGTTTGATTGTTGGTCTGTGCCACACAGTAATGAAAGATTTTCTGCTGAGGACATTGTTTATCTTGAGGAAGTAGTGCACTGGGTGTCTGAAAAGTGAATTGTTTAATGGAACAGATGGGCTAGAGAATTCAAGATGTTGGGAATCCTATCACTTTGCAATGTTAAGCAATTAAATGTTATTTCAGATTTCTAGCTTGAGTCTGCTTTAACTTGTAGGCATTTTCCATGACAGGCCTTCTTTATTCTTTTATTAAAGATTAAGAAGATAGTGATAGCATTTTTAAATAAACTCCTCTTTGTTTCTTTCTGTTTTCCTAACATTCATTCCTTCCTTTCTTGTTAACCTGTGGAAGGTTACCGTGAGGAAACATCTAGCTGAATCTCACTTGTACGATTTGGGAGATGGTAATTGTCTTTTTATCTCTTTTCCTAAAGTTAACTTAAATGGCCTGTGTTGAAGCTGCTCTTCAGAGCTCATGGAGGAGAAAAGAAAAAAAGCTAAGCAGGGAGAAGGCAGCTTTTGGTTTTGTTGCAGACTAACTTGAGACATTCTGCTGGAGAAAGGCAGGCACAAGAACATTATCTTATCAGTGTTGATAAGTTGTAACAGCATTAAGCTGTTCAGGCGTTGCTGTTAGCTGTTGTTCTGGTCACGGGCTCAGCTGTTGCAAAGGATTGTATTGACTGGCTGAGACAGATTTTATTTTATCTGAAACAAAGAAAAAAATTATTAAAAAAGATGGGGATTAAAATGTATGTAGTGAGTGGATCGCACCAGAAACTGAAGTTTTGTATTCCAGATGTTTTACAAGGCTTAATCAAAGCTGGATATTATAGTGATGTAATTTGGGTCTTCTTTAGTAGGTCTAGTCTGTTTCTCTAGACCGGGGCAGTAATGCTCAGTGATGTTGCAGTGAATCTTGGGCTTTCATGTGATGATAGCTATCAATGATAATGGGAAATTTCATACTTCTCAAATACCTATTGTAGGACTATTTCTAAGTAATGGGTTTTAACAGAGGTAAGCTTTTTTCTGGCATACCAGCAATAGGCCTTTCATTTCTGTGTCTTATGCTTCTTTTGTTTGTTAGACTTGATTTCATCACAGTCATTGAGTTTTATCAGTGGGTTTTGTTTAGACAAACTCAATATTTTTATCTTCAACTTTTCTGGCTTTTATAAACAGTTTTTGTTGGTTCATGCTTCCAGATGCATTCTGCATGCTTCTAAACCCTCTTTAGTACATGCTTTATGTGTACTTAGTTTGTCAAGTATACATAATGTAAATGCAGTAAAAATTGCTGTGGAAATCCCTGGTGCTTTGAGATGTTGCAATAGAAAGATGATACAATTATTAAAGGGTAGGTATGGGACTAATGTTCTCCTGAAGTGTTAGAGGATCTTCTTCGAGATGCAAAGCTGTATTGTTACTAGACACTCATTATTGATTTTTATGAAACTTTTTTGCTGTTATGGTGTGGAAAGCCATCCCTTTATTCATGTGTGTCAGTCTGGCATTACTGAATTTAGAGAGTTTGTCAGAAAAGATTTAACAACCAGCTTCAGGACAAATTTATGGTTTCAAATTGTGATCTTGATGTTCTCGTGCAGTTTTTCTTCTTGTTTTTCCTGGATTTTTGTTGTTGGTTTTTTTTTTTTTTTTTTTTTTTTTTTTATGATAGCTGGATACAGGCAAAATGCTGCAAAATGGACTAGTGGACTTTCTGTTGGGGTTCTTCTAGTTCAGCAGTTCACCAGCTGGTCTGAAGCCCTGGGATATTAGGGCCATTGTGACTCAAGCTTGCAGAATAACTGATGATGACAGCTAATTGTCATCCTCCCTGGAACAGGACTGGTGGAAAAGGCATCTTTGCTAGTTGTTTTCATGGGTAGATGCTGATACCGTAATAATGATATACTTGGTTATTTTGGTCTTTAGTGTGGACCAGGAAGCAGTAGGTCTATCAGACGGAATCTTACTTGTTATCTTGGACTTGACCTTTGTTCTTCTGCCTTGTTCCAATCCAGCTGTTCTTAACTCAGTAAGCAAATACCATGATAATTTTATTCAGATCTCCCTGCTTTACAAGACTTTGCCTGCTTTACAAGTCTTTGCCTCTTCTCTCTTGGCTTCTGCTAAGCTAATTTTGTTACCTTTTATGTGTACCCTTCTTCTTCTGTCGTAATCTTGTTATTTCTGTTCTTGCATTCCTTGCCTGGCCAGTTTCTGCATCCAGCTACATGCTCTCTTCTTCCCTTCTGTTCCACTTTCACCAGACTCCTTGTCCCAGTGTCCTATTTCCTTTTGTCTGTGTATAGATTTTATTTCTTCTGCATGAGATGCAGAGGATGGGTGTTTGTCACGTGGAAGTCTTACTGCTGTCATGATACAGAGCTGTTGTAACTGGCCTTTATGTAGATTGGTTTTAACCCTCTTTGCAGGGCAGAGAACATGTATTCTAGCATACTGGAAGAACAGGGCCAACTGCAGTTTTTTAGGAATTCATATTATATGGATGAATCTAGGTAGATTTTCTTGAAAATAAACAGCAGTGTACCCCTGACACACAGGATATGTTCCTAGTGAAAGTCCAATATCCTTGGGAATACCAGAAATTTCCAAAGGAAAAGGGTTGTTGTTTGGTTGGTTGGTTGGTTTTTTCCCCTCCATAGTTAAGACAATGTATTTATCATTAGCATTCTTCATAGAAGAGAGCAAGGGTTTCTGAATAAATAGCTGACCTGTCAGTGTCAATCGTGGTCAGTGAAAGCATCAGCCTGAGTGATCAGCTTTGCAGTCAGAAGCTACTGACAGCAAGATCTTGTAAGGTTTAGGGTGACATTTTGGAAGGCAGACTATACACTATAATTAGAGTATATCAGTTGAAATAATAAGTGCAATGAAGATATACTTGACTTTTTATAACTCTCATTAAAGTACCAGGAATTGCACTGCCTTGGGCAACTTATGTGACTAGATACAATAGCTTGGTTTATCTGATGTTGCAAGTTCCATATTCCTGTCGATGAGCTAGTGCTGCAAATTGTCCAGTTATAATACGATAATCCATCAGGCATGTACTCCTTTTGAAGCCTATTAAATTGAATGAGCTGCAGCATGAGCAAGCTGTATGGTTACATACATGGAAGTCCCAGAAGGATGGGACTTGCTGGTTCTGTTGCTCCTCCAAAGCCATGTGGATTTTTTCTTTTTTTTTAATTCCTTTTCTTTATTTGCAGTGGAGAATTTTAGCAGGCTATTTCGGTGGTGTAAGCATTTCACTTTTCTAAACATCTATATAGAAAGTATATACCAAATTACTTTTCCCCAGCTTTTTTTAAAATAATTAGAGCTTTATGGAGGGTATATAGGAAAGGCACCTTCCTTTTCTCCTATTACCTGCAGCCAGAAATTAGTTTAGGTTTGCATGTTAAATTGATAATATGGCATAGATGAAACAGTCTCAAGCTGCAAGGAGCACTGGACAGTAGTTTTGGAAAGTGTAACCATAACTGCCCAGGTAATAAAATAAATGCTTTGTGTGGTCTTTTCCCACGGAATAAAGAAGATGATAATGTCAATTGGATTTAAAATTTATTCTTAAATCATTTCAAGAAAATTTCCACAAGCTGTTATTTTGAGTTAAACCACATGAATTTAGCGTAAACTGATGGGTTATCTGTTTTAAGCTAAATGGAAATAACCCTCTCATATTGCAGACTGAGCACAGGAAAGATCTTACAGTTCAGTTTGATTTTAAAATGTCATCATAAACTAAAGCAGTGCATCACATACAATCATGTATGCACTTTCCCGTCTGTCATAAGCACTGGCTTCTTGGCAGGTGCAGACTGTAAGGGTACTATAGATAAGCTTGGTAGAAAATGGGACTTTTTTATTCCACCTTTTTTGTGATGAAAGTAGTAACATTTTGTGGGTTTTTATTTAGGCTTTTGCTTTGTAAGTGGTCTTGTCTTCTGAGGCTGTATTTTAAATACTCTAAGATGGCGCTATTACTGAAAAAAAGCCAGCCTGCCTTCAGCAGTTCTTGGTTGCTTGCTCTCTCCAGTAAAATAAGAAGGTTCATTTTTCATGTAAATCATACTCTTCTTCCCATTTTTGCAGCTTAAAAATAGTTGTCCTGGCCCAGGTGTGCATGGGGGCACTGCATAAGACAGGGCTGGTGTTTTTCTGTGCCAAACTTAATAGACATTGATCGTCAATATGTTTTACCATTACTTTAATTGCTGAGTGTTCTTATTCTTTTGTTGTACTCTATCTAGAACTTCAGGTCAGGAGGTCAAGTCAGCTGGCGTATTTTCTGTTCCTTCAGAATAGAGTTGCCTCTGGCCCATGCATTCATCTCCCCTTTGTCAGGCCGTTAGTACTTTCTCTGATACACTCACTTTAAAAGCAATATTTATGGTGTAGATATATTCTCAAAATGTAAACATGAATATTTTAATTTATATGTGACATCACTGTGATATAAACGCATATAATTGTATATAGTATCCTAGAAAAGAATTATTTATGTTATAATGACTATTTTTTCTAACTGATTACACTGTCTTTTTGCTAAAGTCACAGAGAAGTAAAGAAATGGCAGAGCTTTATTTGCACTTGACCTTTTGGAAGTTGAGTATTGCTGCTTGATGTATGCACAGATTTTTTACTTTTGACAAGAAGAAATCCTGTGACATCTGCATTTGTAATGTATAGACCTCTCTTTTCATATTTATGTTATTAAAATAAAGAATACTGTGGGTTCTCAAGAATAATGCAACTTGAGTGCAGAAGGTATAGTACTCAGCCTTTTGTATGTATAGTTTAGGAAATATGGCTGTGGTCCTGCTATCTTAATTACTATGCTGCTACTTTTCTGCATCATGGCTGAAACCTTGAAATATTGGACAACTAATAACCATCTGAATTTCATTGATTTTGCGGATCTGCAGGTTTTACAGATGAAGAGAAGGAAAAATAATTGAAATTTTGGCTAAAATTCCCTAAGTCCTCAATAATACCTTTGAATTCTTGTGGTCTAGCTGAGAGAATGTCTATAAATGTGGGAAACATGAGCTTTCTAATTCTGAAAGAGTAAAATGGTTCAGTTTTATTTAGACACTATATTAGTATATGTTACATATATATATATGTATAACTTTTACATTAGTAACGGTTATAGAGGCAAAACAGATTGCAGAACCAGATTCTCGGCAAGTTGGCAGCTTTCTTGCTTCCAAGTGAAGCACTTGTGCCCATAGTTATGACAACTACTAATTCTTTACATTAGCACCTTAATTGATTTCTTAAGGAAGGAGATTTCTAACAGTAATCAGGTCTCTGGAAAATAGATAAATTGGTTAAAACCAAATCAATCTCACAGGTGCATAATTTTGGGATCTTACTGGAGTTGTTATATTAGAAGACCGTATGGATGTTCTGTGGGGTCTGATCCTGCAAACTGTTAGGTGGATGCGTAAGCGTTATCAGTGTGTACATAATTGGAAAGCCTTTTATAGTCTTCTACTTTTAAAATTACCTATGGGTTGTATAGCTGTTAAAGGATAGTGAATGCATAAATAGTATCACTGAATCCCAGATCAAACTCACCTGGCTGTTTTTATGCCTTAAAATCTATTTTCGTTTACAAGACTTTATTAATAAGCTTCAAATTAAGTATTTGGTTTGATATTATTTTAATTATCTTACTCTAATATAGAACTGCAATATTTAGTATTACAAATACAGCTTTATTTAAATGAAACATCTTTCAGTGGTATTGCATTGCCTTTCTGTTATTAAACAGATTTATATTTGGGGACTGAAACACTGAAGGTCTTCAAGTCCAGTGTTATAAATGTGAATGTTGCCACTAGCTAATATTTATGCTTTTTCTTATTTTCTGAAAGGTAATATTACTTGTTAGATACCCATAGAGAAGACTTGAATATCCTTTTATTTGTATGAAAGTGTAACAGTCTTCCTCTGACTGATTGTGCAGTCATGACATAGCTGAGGTGAAGATCCAACTTCAAACATTGCAAGATAAATCATTTCCACATTCTTGCTTAAGTGGCTATTTTAGTGTAGAGAAGCACATTTTCTGTTCAGTGCTAATGCCACTGTCTCCTTGACCCAAGGTCTTAACTATTTTGAGCAAAGTAGATTTGGTAGTTAGTGAATGAAAGAGTTTGTAAGTAAAACAGTTGTACCACATAGAAATGTCGAAATTTCTGTATCTCATGGGATTGTCCATTGATAAAAACATTGATCGAATGAAATGAGCTTTATGTGATGTATTAGCAGATGAATATTCTTCTTTCTTACTTAGGAGAACTGGGTGGGAGGGGGGAACAGCCTGTGATGACAGTATTGTATAGGCTTATGTAAGGGACCTGGGAGAAGGGAATACGTTAACACCTCATTATTTTGCCCAGCTGCTTTGCTCTGGTTTTCAGCAATGACAGCTATTAGCATGAGGCATTCTGGTTTTGCTAAAGGGAAAGAAATAGGAGCATTTAACATTGCTTAATGTAAACAAGATTGTAGCTTTGTTTCAGTTTTGCTGTTTGAGGGCAGGCTATCAATTTGCTTATGAGAAACAAAGCCATGGAATTATTTTTATGGTCTTAAAATCTCTACAATTTTGTCAACCAGCAGTGCAGGTTAAACTTCTGTAGCTTTATTGCCACTAGGGATTAATGGAATTAACTACAGTCAGGTGCACTTAACATGAGCGAATGCTACAGACATTTCTTCTCTCCATTTGCCACCTCTGCGATGTATTACTGCTTTCAGTCTGTGTTGCAACTCCTGTCTCCTGATGATGTTCCCAAGTCTTCTGCACAGAGACAGTCCCATTGCAGAAGAGCCCCTTTTGCCCCTGGGTTGTGCCAGTTCATGGTGTCAAATTTTTCTGCACATGTAGAGGGGTCTTGAACATCTGAAAGGCCTTCTAGGTTTCACAGCGGAGGAACATTTGCAGAAACAGGAAGAAAGTATATGCAATTATTCTGCTATTGTTTTGGCTGCTCATTTTTAGTGGCTCCATAGGATAATTCTAAACCTGAGCATTTACAGGGGAATAAAAACAAGGGGGCTCTTCCCTGGTGCTACCTGATAATGCTAACGTAGAGCTGCCCATTTTTTGCTAGAGTAGGAGGACTGTGGAACAAGGTCTGTGTCTGCTTCATGCTGTTCCTTCCTTTTGCAAAAGCACTCTTGTGCCTCTAGAAGAGATGGGCTGTTATTTGGAAAAGCCTCTTCCTATTTCTGTTTCAAAGAATAGCCTTGGATAAATGGCATTTAGCTTTAAATGAATATTGTTGTTTTTAATTCAAGCAGCAGCTTCAGTGAATGGTTATCAAATACCATCACACTGCTTACTTTTTAAAGGAAATGGAAAAAGTGTCTGACACAAAGGCATCTGAAATGAAGCACTGGATTATCATAGTATATCAAGAACACACCTACTGGAAATACTGTGTGAGAGTGTTAAAAATAAAACATAGACATGTTTAGTCCGGAACACTTAAGTCTGATGAGAATGGATGGAAAACAGGTTTTCCTGAGAAATAAACTTAGGTGCTTCATTGTGCTACTTGCACTACCTTGCAATAGGTATTTTAGTAGTATGCATACTAAATGTGAAGTTGCTATTTAGTAATGTGAACAATAATGTCAGCAATAATAAGGATAGGTAATGACAATCCAGCAGCATTTTGTGGCCGATGCTGCCAGGGGAAAATTTTTATTAATCCACAGTGGGCAAAATATTGTTTATATAGTTTCCCTTTCTTATTTCTTATTTCCTTCAAGCTGCCTCTCAGTGCATTATAGGGCAGACTTTCAAAGCTGCTCATGGAAGATTTAGCTACATTAAAAAGATTTGCTTAAGAAAGAAATTCCCTACTGGCTTTACAGGAATGCTCAAAGGACATATATGGATGTGGCAAATAGCTAAGTGGCAGAGCATCAGGAACCAGAAAGACATAAGTACAGTATATTGAATCCTAAACAGAAGCTTTGAATTAAAAATATTTTGAATGTTTTATGTAAAAAACATCTTTAAGGATGCGAAATAACTGCAGAAAAGTCAGTCAAGACCTTGCTTCCCTTCCCATTCCTGTTCTGCTGACATGTACGCACAAAATTAGATTTCACTGAGTGAAAAAATACAATGCTTTTTTTTCTTGGGGAATATATTCAGTGACACTTGCTTAGCTGCTTCATATTTCTAGTCTTCCTTCCTTGAAATGGAAAGATTTACAAAGCATCTGCTGCTATATGAAACACAACAAAATTACTAGGTAATTGCAGCTAGCTGCAACAGAATGCTAGCTGCAGTGAATATATACGGAACATATAAAGCTTCATGTGACAGTGTAATGTACTAGCTGCAGTTGAAGATAAATGTATATTCACATACTCTGAATAATAATTGGTGAAGTTTTGGTTGTGCCTAGTGTGTCCTTTTTCCTTCCAGCCTTGATAATGTTCTCCATAGTGAAAATGGAATGCTGGTTTGCACTTACATTAAGACTTTTTTATTCTAATAAAAATAGACGTAGTTAAAACAGAGGACTCATTTCCTTAATTTCCAGCTCTTTTAGAAGCAACTGATCTTTTCATGGCTGTTTCAATTAAGCAGTGAAATCAGAGTTAAAACCAGGTTGCATTGGAGGATGAGTTTACAGTTCTTAGGGTTGCTAGCTGCAAGTCATTTGCACCCAAAGGTATTTTTGATGATTTCTTCAGTGTATGAAAAATGTAAAAAAGGAATGTCTTAAATTTCACAAAGCGTTTCTGAATATACAAATTTAGTGTTAATTTACATATCCAATGTCATAGACTTTTCAATCATCACAAAGATTTTTCTTTTAATTTGATAGTTCAGCATTGTTCAGAAAAGGAAGTGGTGGGGGGGAGGAAAGCTCTTTGAAGCAGGTAGTTATAGCTACATTAGCATGGACTGAGTTCAGTGTAACATGGTGTCAAATTGGAGCAGGGGAGGATGATTAGCTCTTAAAAATACTTCATGCAATCCAAATATGTGGCTTGAGGCTTTGATCTCTTTGCAGAGAAGATTGAGATTTGCAAGGGGCAAAATAGAGCCTAAATATTTAGTAAACATTATGGTACTTTGAAAAACAAAGAAATTGAACATTTATTAATTGGACACTAGCATTACTTATTAATAGCAATAGAAGCATGATTAGTTAGGTTTTTATTTCATACTTCTGATATCTAGAAGAATTCCTGAACATTTCTTGTGATATTTGCATGAAACTCTGCCTTTTTTTCATCAGATTTAATACATTTGTAGTAAATCTGTAGGTTTTCAAATGCAGAATTTGATTTGCCACAGTCTTTCTGATTTCTTGCTTTCCTGCTTTCTGCATCCTTCTGCTTACCTTTTTCTTCTGAATCATTGTCTGCTAATAGTTCTTTGCTTTCTCTGCTGATCCAACTATTATGACCTTTAACAGAGAAAGATGATTTCTTCTTTTCCTGTGTCACATGTACAAGATTGTGATTGTCTTTTAAGAGAAACTACCTTTTATTTTGTTAGCTTGAGTTGACTGAAGCTCTTTGTTTAAATTCTTAATTAAATTAAGACTTGTATGCATGTAACTGCTTTTTCTCAAAATAACACGCATTCCAAGTGAGGAAAATGCTTGCTTGGTATTTCCTGGTATTTGCCTTTGACTGCATCACAGGGATTTTATATATTTAATTTTTTCACTGTGCGAGATGGCTTTGCAGTACATGGTGGAAGGAAGCGCTGGGGAGCAGAGGAGCTCTGAGTTTAGAGCAATATCAGCTCTGTGGTTGTATGAGTTAAAAGCAAAAATCAGTGAGGTGTGGGGAAGGTAAAGTGTTGGCTGGGAGAAATATCTGAGGTTATTCTGAAACATCACTGAATGTCTGAAGTAAATATTTGCTTAATGTCTTATGGAAGCGCTCAGATATCCAATTAGTAGGAATGCAAATTTTTCTATAGACAACCAAATTAGATGCTTTCTGGATGGCTCTAAACACACAAGGGCCAAGAGTTCTGCAGCTCTCATGGTAGACTGATTAAAGAGACATATTCTGGTTTAACTTCTTGACCCTAATTGCATCAGCCTTTGAAATTTTGCTACAGCTTGTAGCTTTGACACGTTAATTTACATAACCTAATATTTTTAGGATCCCTCTCCTTGGAATAGCTGTTGTAAAGGAACCTCCATGTAGATGCCAAGGGGAAGGATATTAATTTTTTTAGTTACCTCAGAATTAATATTTTGATGCATCCTCATTCTTTTGGAAAGTTCAAGGTCTGTTTTAATAAAAATAAATGCATGATTCATACCTGTAATTCACTGGTTTGCCGAGCCCATGAAAACAAAATAAGGCTACAGATGGGTCTCAACTGGTTTAACTTATCAGTTTATTAAATAGGGAAAGGTTTTGTATGAGTATATAAACAGTGGTCTTGGAAAATCCTAAGCAGAGGAAAAATGTCTGTTTTTCAGTTTTCCCGTGTTTTGCTTTTCCTATTGTGGCAATGGATTCTATTTTCTAAAGCTTGTTTAGACATCAGTGTCACTTTGGTGAGCCCGAACAGCTGAATAAACCATCTCAGCTGTAAACTTACCTTTCTCTCGCATGTGAAGGGAGAGGCACCAGGCTAGGTTTATGGGAATGAGGCCTTACCTGCCTGCTGGGGTTTGCAGTGATGTGGGGGCTGCGGGCACCTGTACGAGGTGCTAAGTGCTGTCCTTGGTGAGCAGTCAAGAGAACAGAAATAACTGAAGTTGCTGCAGGAACTGTTTTCCCTGCTGAACAGCAACATTTATAGCAAGGCCCTCATACAAGCGATAAAGGTGCTGAGGACTGAAGGCTAGCGGGACGGTGATGTGCTCCTGTCTTTCTTTGCTGGCTTTGAGGGCTCTGAATACCACATTTCCATTGTGTCATCTTTCCAAGGGTTTTTTTGAGGGAGCAGAAAGCCTGGCTCATTCCTTGAACGTAATCAATTTCAGCCTTCTGCAGTTTGAATGAAAATCTTAAAACAGATTTACAAAATAGCCAACAGATGTGTTTCCCTTGCTGTCAAACAGGAAAACAGTCATGGTTAAGATGCACTTTTGTTGCTGTTGAATTGTGTTATTTTGAATTAATTTTAAGTTTTTACTATCCAGTGTGTAAGGGTATTGTCCAAGACATACTGGAGTGCATTGGGAATTTCCATGAAATTGCCTTTCAGTATTCTTTTAAGGGAATAATTCTTATTACTAAAATAAATGTCAAGCATTTCCTCATATTGCCCTTTGCTGCCAAACAACTTGATTTTTCAATCAAGCTGGTGCCATGTGTTTTTAATTCAAGTGTTCATTGTAACTGAATACTGTGTTATCTAAGTGACTGTACTTGTTCCCATTTACTAACAAAAGTACATAGCTTGCTGACATCTGCATATGGATAAATTTGGAACTTGTTGTATCCTGTAGTCATTCCTCCTTAAAGAAAAGGCTTGGTGAAGAATGAGCCCTCAGGAGCTGCAGGCTTGATGGCATTCATGGAGGGGTCATCAGAATTCCTGTAATAGTTGATTATTCAGTGCAGTCATAGCCCATTGTTTCAGGGTGCTGTCTTAAACTCACATTGCATCTGCACAAGTTTTACTTAATTTAGAGCATAAGTTCAAGGATTCTTGGAGGTTTTTTTGGGGGGTTGGGTGTTATTTTTTTTTTTGTTGGTTGGGTTTTTTTGGGGGGGGATATGTTGTGTGTGTGGGTTTTCTTTTGTTTTTTCCCTCTTTTTTCTGTTGTAGTTTTGATCTGATTGCATCAGTCATTTCCACCAACTCGGCAATGCTGTAAGGTATCTGTAGGTTAAGCTAATCATTGTATCTCAGTGATAACAGGGTTGTTTCTTTTCCATATCGTGATTCTGGGTGTTATTCTTTCACTCCATGGCTTACAGCTCAAGGGGAGAATTTTATTGCAGAAATGATAGCTTTCAGGTGATGCTTTTGAACTGAGTTTGTGGTGGCTGAGGTGTTTTAGTATTTAAATAATTCCAGATTCTTGGAATTAAGGAACTGTGCTGCTGTGTTCTGAAGAAGTTGCAAAATGAACCACAGCAGTTAAAGGAATGCAAGGAACCTGGCAAATTATTTTCTTGATGCCACTGTGTGTAAGCATAGCAAAAAAGAGAAGCTTATTTAGGAGCGTGTATTTAAGTGTGAGTTTCCATCCTGCCTCGAGGAGCATCTGATAATCCCTAATTGTCCTTGCGTTCCCTCTGCTACTAGGGCTAGGAAACTGTACAAAAGGAGATATGGAGAAGCTGCCCACTGCTTTTCCAGCAAATCAGTTGTTGCATAATAGGTAGGAGGTAACCCACAGTTTGTCTTTTAATTTTGTCTTTCATGATGGCATTTGAGTTTGTTTCAGGTCATTACAGGTATCATTCACAAGAGGCTCAAAGATTATTTTTCTTCTCTTTCTCTAAGAACTATGATTTTAGAACAGAGTTTACTTTGTCTTTCATTTTTGGTTTTTATTACTCTGCCCTTTTTGACCTGAAGGTTTGGACCAGCTATCTATTCTTGGCTTTCTAAACTTTTTACAGTGATGGTGTAACTGGGTAATACCAATAAGCTGTGTGTCACAGGTTGAAAACAGTGTTGTTACTATGTCAACTGGTTATAAATTATATTAATTTCTGTAGTATTAGTGTGGAAGAAATAATTTAGAATAAATGTATTATAATTTACAAAGCCGTGCGGCTTGTAAAGATGTTTAATACATAATCCCACCCATCAAAACTCCTGAAATCATTTGAGTCAAAACTGCCATTGGTTACAACATTTTGTTTTTTTTGTGGCGGGTAGAATTTGCAAGTTTCACTCAGATGGAAAAAGTGGTGATTGAGTGATGTGTTTGTCTATTTGCTTCCTTGTTTGACTACTGATTTAGTTTAAATTCCTTTGTTCAACAGTGTGTATAGAAAATACTAAATAACATCCTGAGGATCTGCATAGTTATTATATTGATATCAGTAAACTTATACTGCAGAATTAAATACACCAACCTGCCACCGTGGAACTGGGAGATAAAAGGATTTTCTTACATGATGCTATGTAAAGGATAGAAAGTGGAAAAAACCAGATGATTTGGTTTTATGTAGTTGTTGCTGTGATATAGGCTTTTTTAATAGTAAGTATGTGTTATTTATGAGCTCAAAAGATTTCATTGGAGCTGTCTTCCCTTTTCTAATTGTAGCATTAAGTACTCTTACATTGGATATTTTACTTCTACTGCTGTTCTAGAAAGCAAGACTGGAAATGAAGCTTCTGAGCAGCCGATTCCCCTGATTCTACTGGCTGAAATGATTTGGAGCAAGCACTATTCTATTTTCACAGCCAAAAGAATGGTGGCTGTTGTCATGAGGATCACTATAGAAGAGGTATAATGTATGCATATTTGGGACATTGTCCAAAGGTTCCAGAGCAGAAAATAGAAGTGAGCTGAAACGCTGAGTGATCTCAAGCTGTAGTCCTAAAACACATTATTTAAGCTTATAAGTGCTGGCTTTGTTTTCGTTTTTAATACTAAACAATTCTTGAGAGCGGTATTCAAGGATCATCCTTAACAACGTTTTTAATCTTTTATGGATTATCAGATATGAAGTGGACAAAATAGCTGGAAATATTGTATCTGTGCTGCAGTGGGTATCGTGATTCACACACACACACAGCGGTGTCCTGGTTTTTCTCTCATGTCCTTTCCTTTTTCTGTAATAGATTTATAATTTAACAATGTGTCATTTTTCCATCCAATATAAAACAAGATTTATTTCCTGAATTATGCAGATTACCCTCATCAGAGGAGTAAGTTTGGATTACTATTTTACTTGATGTCAGTATTCATTATGTGCTAGTCGACTTAGAAACATGCAGAAAAGATGTTATCTTCTCAAAAAAGGCTAAAATACAATGCCACAGCCAGAACTCCACCATTCTGACTGACATTATTAACATATGTTGTCATACATTTGCTTTCAGTTGCAAATAACTGCTACGCTAAAGCCACTGGTCTGAAATTTTACTTGGCTGCTTGAAAACAATTCAGCAGGAAGCATTTGGTTTTGGGTTTAAAATGAGTGGAAAATAGACAGTTTTGCCCATTTAGACATTTTTATGTTTATTTTCTTTGAACTAGCATACTCTCATAGATGTATTCTGGAAGTCATTGATTCACAATTGTTGCGATATTTAGTCTGAATTAAAATAGTTACAAATTTTGGGAAGCTATACTCCTGCTATACATGGGAGGCTCACAGCAGTAACTGCAGTGGTCAAGGACTCTACCTGCACATACGCGTGTTGTGGCCAGAACCGATGTTCAGAGCTTAGAACAATGGCAGCTGCTGGCTTTGGTTGGAGCATCAGAGCTGAAAATGGGGAATCCCAGTGGGCAAAACATGAGGAGAAAGAAAGACAGCACAAGTGAGCTTTCTGGGAACAGATGTTAAAAATGAGAGTAGGGAGCTGAAACAAATGCAGAGTGCGCAAAGCAATGTAATTGTAAACTGGTATGTAAGGGACAGCTGGGTTTGATCTGGGAGAGAGGTCAACGTAGAGGTTTGGTGGCCATGTTTTGTATTAGAATTTGCTGAGCTGAGAATTGTATGTGATTCCCTCTGGGGCCACCCTTCAGACATGGGGCAGTGACACAAAGGTATGTCTTCAGTTCTGGATTAGAGCCTACTTGCAGGGAATGGGTGGACAGGCCTGAAGTACTGGGGATGGGGATGGAAGCTGTATCGTTATGGATGAGGTCTCCTCCTGGTTTCATTCAGTGTGAATTTGAACTGGACCTGGGAGATTTGGGTGTGGACACATAGAATAGCTTCTGAGTACACACTATGCATGTGTGAAGAATGTATACGGAGGGGTAAAGAAGGTGTGATCTGCTGTTCAATCCCATCCTCCTGTATTGGCGACATCCTTTTGGCTGTTGTTCAGAGGGGAGTGAAGAAGTGTCAGTGAGAAGCCTGGAGCTGGCGGGAAGGAGTTAGGGCCCAAGAGCAGATGTTAGTAAGGAAAGGGAGTGGTGGATGTGGGTATGTCTTGCTGTCCTTTTGAAACTGCTGATGAGAAGTCTGGTTCTGTGTCAGGGCAATGATCAGTGGGCAAAGTCAAGTAAAAAGGAAACAATCCATAATGCCAGCAGGCTGGCAGTCTGTAACAGAGCTGTTGCACCTCACCTCTACTACTGGAAAACTGACCTCCAAAATCCAGGGTCACTGTGTGTGCCCCAGAAAGTGACATTCATTTCTGAATCAGCTATGTTAATATTTTTGTTTTCGAAAGCATGTATATTCTTGATCTCTCATGCCTCCTGTGTTACGATGTGGTGGCTCCAAAATTTGGGATTTTGTTAGATTAAGCTTTACTTCTTTCTTTCTTTCCTTGGTGCCACTGGCAGCTGTGCTTTATGAGACACCGATAAATCAGCTCCCTTGTGGTAACCTGCCACTTCATGTACGGTTTTGCATATATATAATAGGAGTAGTGCATCTTAGGATGAGTAAGACTGTCTTCTTCAGCAATTCAGAATACCTGTTTCTTCCTGCATACTCTTGTAAAAATCCCCATCTGCTTCATGACTGAAGACATGCGTTAAGGATACTGCAACCTGTGTCTGTAATCAATTATTAAATAAGAATATAATGGTGATGAAAGTTAGGAAAAATCATATAGTCCTGTAAGAAATTTTATTTTTACTGAGGTAAGCTTAATTCTCTAGTCTAACAGATCTCTGGCTTTTTCTGTCTGCAGATGTTGAAAAAGTTGCTGGCTGGTTTTCATTATCAGCAGGTACCTTTCTTGCTCATATGAGTGTATCAGTATAACCAGAAGCTCAAAGTAAGTTGTTATGCAGTCATTACTTGTATAGTTTGTTAAGCCAGGCACTGATCTTTTTGTATTCCTATTGGCTAGCTGTGTAGCTAGTTTAATTAATAGATCCACTCCCATGTTTGAAAGTGGACATCTACTGAAGTACCCTACTTCATATGGACTTTTGTGGTACCTGCCCAGACTGACGTTGAGAAGAGTTAATTTGGAACTGTTTCAGTTTCTCGTCCATCATGGAGCCTGACATAATTTTAGTCTGCGGTATATTTATGTTCTTAGATTAGCAGTATCCTCTCTTCAATTAGATAGTTACACAAGGACAAAACCAACTGGGAATGCCTCCACAGAATGTGGTGTTTCTGCTAATATTTTTGGGAGCCTCTTAAGTGGTGTTAGGTTATGCATCTGATCTGTTAATAACATACAAAGCACATGAGAAGTTGTGATTGCAAGAAACAGTCCCAAAGTAACTTAATCCTTATATCGATAACACTACGATTGGGTTACACAGTTTTAATCCCAGAGGAGTTGTCGCCTGACATTAAACTGTCCAAATAGTATTTATGTCTGCTGCTGCCCTGCAAGATCACTTAACCCTGCACAGCAGTTTAAAAGTAGTTAATGACAGACCCAGCATGACTTGCCCCTTATGAATGATCACATAAGTTCGACCTGTGCTGTCATGGTTTATGGAGGAAGGCAGTTTGTCCATAGCCTGCTTCAGCCACAGCAGGTAATTTGAAATGAAATGAGACAGTTCCTACAAGCAGATTGATTTGGGAATCTTGCCTGTTCTTCCCTTTGACCCTTGACAAGTTGACACTACAAAGATTGTGACTTTAAAAAATGATTGGGTGCAAATACATTTAGGTAGATGATTTACTATGTGTTAAAGCAAGGACAGTGCATTTAGAATGGAGCTGTGAGGGAAGGTAATTGTAAACTTTAACAACTCATGTTTTATGTTTCTGTATCTTATAATTATCTGACTATGTGAATCTGGTAACAGTAGACCAAGTATTATATCTAATAAATTGTGTATGAGAGTCCACAGACTCTGCATGCTGGCATTCAGAATTTTAGCTATGCAGAAATAAGTATATACAATTTAGAAATGGAGCTGGAATGCTTTCTTTGATTGAGCTGCAAGGGTTAAATCTGGAGATGAACATCTGAATGCATAGGTTTCCCAATCTAAAGATGTCTTTATTTTGTTATTCTTTTGTAAATGCAGTCATGCAAACACAAATATTGAAATAGCAAGATCCAACCTAGGTAACTGGCAAATAGTGAAATAATGAGAGGATGCCAGAAAGAGATAAAATCACAATTATGTGTCTATAAATATTCTGGTCTTGCAAAGCATACCCCTTCTTATTTAAAAAGAATTATGTGGACTTTATAAGATACTATACAAAGATTTTATTTTGGTGCCTTTTTCTGATTTACCTAATGGGATTCTTCCCCAGATCATTATGTGATTAATTATGTTATTTGAAAGTAAATACTTAAAATATATTGCTTCTGAAGAATTATCCCACGATGATCCAGGTTAGTATGTATGTAAAGACGTGTACAAATACTGCTGCAGAAGGTATCATAGAAATCTAGTGATAATTTTAATGGAACACTGAATTAAAAAATATTTGGAGAAAGCAGAAACTTATCCTTGGTAAATCACCTAGCACTAAATGTGCTGTGAGCGTGCAGCTGTCAATGCATAATACGAAGGAAATGTTTGCATAGAGCTCTTTTTTTGTCAGGTCTTTCTCCAACCGTCTGTTTGAAATGCTTTGTGTGCAGCATAATTTTGAAGATGCTTATAAAAAAATTCTTATTGTTCTCAGTTCAAATACCCTTTTGACTGTGTCTTCACTGAACTATGTTAAAAGTATTTTGCTGAAATGTTTCTTTATGTTGTCCATTGGGTTTAATAGACGTGCCATTTAATAAGCTCTCTACCTGTAAGGATAGACTATTTGACCTTTGTGACCTGCCAGTGGTAGACATAGTATAAGATTGCTTTGTGAAATAAAGCTGTCGGTAACATCAACAAAATAAAAAATGATCGTATTCCAATACTCTCTGCTGAGTACTATGACAGCACTGAAATATGGAATAAAATTGAAAGTAGATTAGTTTTGGGTCCTAAGTCATGTTTTGACAAGATATAAGAGAGGAGAACATATCTTTGAACTTTTAGTTTTAAAGTTTTTTAATGAAAATATTTATCATTTTGTAAGGTTCCTTCTTTCTTTATCACAACTGGGCTGTATAACCTTAAAACAATCCATTCTCTTATTGTGAGGGATATAAATACTGTACTATCTTTTATATTAAACATCATAAAGGATACATGCACAGTATGAAACTGCTTGACACTTGCAAGTAAAGGACTGTCATGTTAATAAAAACCTTATTGGAGAGGTTGAGAAATCAGTCATTAATAAGCCACATATTTTTAAACTATGTAAAGCATGTAGATACTGCAGACAAGAAGGCAGTTTTTGCCGTATTTTCTCCTCTCTATTTGAAATGTTTAAGGTGCAAAGCAATAGTGTAAATAAGAATGATCAGATTGTGTCTTCTGTGCTTATCGTGAATGTTCTATGGTTAGAAAAGAAATTAATATTTTAAGTTATGATTAATCAAATCAAATTAAGATTTTGGGGGGGAGCACTGCTGCCATGACTGTGGATGCTAGAATTAATGCAACTTACTTTAAGTCTTTTCTGGGAAAGAAGGAAAAAGAAGCCTCATAAGGGGTGGGGGGGAATCACCAAAATTCACTTTGTGTAATAGCTACAGCGTGGAAAGTGAAGGAGTGCAGATAATCTTCTGTCTTCATCTGTACGTATAATAAATACAAAGTCAATGAACTTAAACTTCTCAGTCCAGGATTACTATTGTTGACTCTTTCTCCTTGTTCAAATTTTGCAAATTATTGTTTTTAATTTTTTTTTGAAGGTTTTAAAAAATACAGTGAGTTAGTGACTGGTTCTGTTTTTAAACGTGTATCGGGGCAGAAAAAGGGGGGAAGCTGGTGTATTATGATTGCATTGCAGCAGGGAGCAAATTATTTGACATAACTCTTATAAAATGCCTTGTAGTTTGGTTATTCTCATTGGGCTTTTCTTCTCGGTGCTTAATTGTTAGTCCAATACAAATGCAGCTTTCTGTATTTTATTTATCTATTTAATGTGGTCAGGTTAATGAATTTATTCATTTATTTATTTTTAATGGCAGATGTTTGTTTTTCAAGCCGCAGAAATAAAATTCCTTTCCTGAATGAAGAGACAATATTTCTACAAAGGTATTATTCTTAGTTTAATTGCAGCAGATCAGGATATTCTTTAAGCATTGTAGGAAGTACAAGATTTTTTTCTCTGCTACCTCATAAACAAAAGAAATCATATAAAATCAGGGAGCAGCATATAGAAATGCTGTCTCATATAGTGCCTGTAAGAGGGTTTAGGATTGGCTTTTAGCAGATTTCTACCTTCCTTGGAGCATAATGTAACTCAAAAGTTTAGTTAAATAATATAACAAAGTAATTTTAGTAAAAAAATCTAACAAAGCAATGTTTTTAGGGAAATTGTCCCTCAAGTAGTTTGAAATGAAGGACGATAGAAAAGCAGGATTTTTTTTTTCTTTCAAACTTATGTACATATTTTTAAACATAGCCTATTAATACTGTTTTTTTCTGCTTTCTCATGGTTTTGCTGAAGCCTGTCCTGTTGCAGGTGAGGCATTGTGAGGCAGTGAACAGCTTGGTGTCAAAGCACTTGTTTTCATGTCCTGGTTGTTTTCTATAGGTATTCATTTACTGTTTCACTTCACCGTATATCTTCTTTATCTTGCTTAAACCATTTCTTGCCCAAATTACAGTGATGGATAGAGTTGCGCAGAAAATGGGCAAGAGAAAGTGATGTCTCGCTTCCCAGAATTTGCCAGCAGTTCTTTTGGATTTGCAGTCATTGTCTGGCTATGCCAGATGATTTTTTGGTCATTGCATTTCTAATCATGTGAGATGGTGGCAGTTTTAGCAGTATATGCAAGCTTAGTACAGTGGGATTCTAGTTACTAATCTGAACCACTTGGAATTATAGCTTTAGGACAAATGGACTAATTCTAAATGTTTCTTCACATTTTTGGAAGCCTGTACCTCTATGGGTCATTCAGAGTCTGAGCACATTAAAACATCATGGAGGTGTTCTTACCTTTCATCATGGACAGAAACTTTAGAGTTTTATGCCTGTTTGACATGTTATGTATTTCTTAAAACTTGTTTAAAAAGCTGTTTAATCATGTCTCTTGGAAAGTGGGAAAAATAACATGTAAAACTGAGTATTAAACAAAAATTTCAAATTACAAAATGTAGAGAGGAAGATAGGAAGGATCAAGAATGGAGAGGTGGAGTAGCCAGAAAGATGATGGCGTAAGATGCACTGTCTCACAGATCTGGGTCATTCATAGAGCTGAATATTACTTACGTGGACAATTTTGGGTGATTTTGAAGAAAGTGTCAGTGCACTCCAAATATATTTGTAGAAGATAGCTATCTGTCACTGTTTCATTTGGTCTTGGAAGAAAGCCTGAGACTGAAGTGTGGGTAGATGTAAACTTTGGAGTATGGATCCGTTGTCAGGATGTTACAGGGAAGCTGCCATGTAGTCCATTGTACCCTTTCTGAAAAGAAGCCAAATTCTTGCCTTCTCAGAATGCAAACTTATCTGCAAATCAACACTTGCAGTGAGCTCTGATGTGGATTACTTGGCTGAAGAGGGTTTTGGCTAGCAATGTGCAGAAGCCTTTCTTGTAAGTTCAAAGTCACTGCACACTGCGATAGAAAATTTAGCTTGGATTTGAGTGTCACTTGGTTACCCTTTTGAATAGACTTACAGAAGAGCACAGGTTAGAAGTGGTGAACACAATACAAAATGTATATATTAATGTAGTGTAAAATATATTTAAATTAATCACCAAGTGTATTTCTTTGGAAGCTCTTCCAATTTTACTGTACCATACAGACTTCTAGCAATTGATTAACGTTCCTTTTCTTCCCATTCCCACTCCATCTTTGATCAGTCCCATTCTTTTACAAAAAGGTAATAGTTGAATTTTGTCTATTTGGAGGTTCTTTATTACTATTGCTCATCATACTTAAAGCTCAAATCTCAAAATCTTTAAGTTGCATAAATAGAACTAATTTGAGAAACAGTATAAACAAAATATTTTTGTAAATTTCGTGCTATATAATATACATAGTGATGGAGGTTCAAAAGCATCATGTCAGAAGTGATTCATGTTATTCATGCAATTTACGAGCCGGTTTTCAGTACGTGTAATTTTACCCGGTTTTCCTTGGCACTGTTATATGTGACCAAAAGGTGGCAGCACTATCTCCGCTGTCCCTGCATTGGCTGTGTATTACCTTGTCTCGTGCGTAGGAGGGAGAGGGACTACTTGTTAAAAGGGAGACTGCATTATTGACTACAATAGAAATAGTTTGTTAACGTAAGTAATGGGGTTATTAAAGAGCTGTGCTTTGCTCCATGCTCTGTGCAAACAGACACAGAAACCGTGCTACTGATTTTGAGTGTCACATGCAAGCTTCATACACAAAACTTCAGTGATTGAGCAAATGTCTGGTTGTGTAAAACCAAATATTCTCCTACCCAGATCAGGGAGCGGCAGGTGATAACAGAAGTCTAAATCGGCTGCATCAACCCGTGCTGCACTCTGCTAGCTGCGTGCTGCCGCTCCTGCATAGAGCAGACTCTCCAGAATCCTTTACTGGCTGTCTGCCATTCGCTGGAGGATTTGATTAATAACTTCCAAGGGAAAAAAAGAACAGACTTTACAATGATGGTTTGTCTTCAGTTATTCTGGTAATTATTTTTGTGAGCAGGACGTGCTGCAGAAAAGTTCTGCATTTTGACCAAGCCAGATTTCTTTGGAGAACAACCTTTTTAGCAGCTATTACTGCTACATATCACTTTTATGATCACAGTGAAATCATCTGAAATACAACGTATTTGTATTGTACTGAGGTTTTCTTCTTTTGTAGGATATAGGTTTATTTCTTTCTTTTTTTCCCCCCTGCACATTGAATTAAGTCAGTGGTACTGCTTTGAAGGCTGCCCATTTTTTCCTTTCTCTGTTTCTGGCAAGTACTTTGCCATTCAGTGTTTCTTGATGCCTGCATGGTTTTTTTGGAGGAAGAGGCCTTGACATTATTCCCTTCAAAGGCCTCACCAACTACTTGTCACCTTTCCATTGGTAATCTGTGATAGATTAAGTGCACCTCATTGAGTGTGTAATTCCATTCTAGCAAGCTCCAGAGTTTGTTGTGGAGTTAAGCTTGCAAATAGAATGCACATGCTAGTGCTAGTAGAGGTCTGTTAAAAGCCTGGATCACTCTTCCACTGTGTTTCTAATACAAACAAAACTTAAAGGGGCTTAAAAAAATGACCTTTATTTTCCAAGAGTCACAAAAACATTTACTATACTTTGGCATCGGGAATCACAGGAAACTCCTTAGCAATGGGAAGCATGCTGCTTTCCCCTATGGATGAATGAGCTGTTCCTCACTGCAGTTCAAGTTGCAGTTGACCTGGGGAGAGGGATGGGAGACCATAATGATGAATGAAGCTGAGTATCCCAGATGGCAGAGCAGTGCTGTTGTGTTCTTGACTTATAAAATTCTTTAAGTTGCTTACTGTCACAGCCCCTTCCCCCTCCAAGGTTACATTGCTGTACATAACACAGGTCAGGTCTGTGCAAGAAAAGCTTTAGACTAAGGTGTTTCTGATAGTTTGAGGTTGCTTCTTTGCCATTTCATCTTCTCCCCCTCTCCCTTCTTCCTCTTCTCCCCACCTCCTTCCAGTTAGAGGTAGAGTTTAGGTGATGACAAACCCCATCTATCAGACCAGTGCTGGATCAGCTTGTACAGCTCTGTGTGCCTGCAGTGCACTATGCAGCAATTGTGTGTCAGCTCTAAAACAAAGTTTATTGTGTTTTTGAAGACTCTGTTAGCTGCTGTCAATGTTAACCTAAAACCAGCAATTCCCTACGCTGTGAAGTTAGTTTATAGATCTGGTGGTGCTCGCCAAGAAGACTAACCCAGAAAGGGTGGCATCGTGCAGAGGAGAAATCAAAAAGGAGTGGTGTGAATTTTTCAGTGATTAAAGAGCTGTGATGTTGTATGTCTTCATTGCTGCCACCATTGTCATGCTTACCTGGAACTGCTCTCTGCCACCAGTTAACAGAGCTGATTAACAGACAAATGCAGCAGGATTAGTGGTTTCTGTGGCACATGTTTACCTGGGGCTTGTATCTCCCCAATTCTGAAAGGGACTTTTGTTGGATGAATTGAAAAACCATACCAGAATGTTAGTTATATGAAGGCTTATGACGTGTACTAGTGAGATTGTTTCTTCATTGTTTGTATTTTGATTGTAACTTTTTTTTTTGTGTTTTGGCAATTGTGACTATGCATTAGTTATGCATTATCCCAACCGCTGAAAACACTGAGAAACATGTGATAATCCTTTCTCTGAATATGTTAATTTTCTTCTACCTGATACGGCCTTCAGTCTCATAATACTGAGAGCACCTATAAATCATTCATGTGTTTATTTTCGCAGTGTTTTGTGGAGGTAAGGAATGCAATAGAAGGGCAGCTGAAGTACAGCAACTTGAGCAACATCACACAGGATATGAATGGTTCATCCTGATTGCAAGACCTGTGTACTTCTCCAATATAGAAAAGAGATAAAGGAGTAAATTAAAACAAACAAAAAATCCCCCAACAAAACTAAGCAAAGAAAAGAACCCTCCAAAAAACCCAAACAACAAAACCACCCCCAAACCCTAAATGTTCATCTTGGTTGTTGTGTGGAAGCAATGGACACTTGCAGTTTGAATAAATAGCATGCAAATAAGATAATGTGCACAGCAGTCTAAGTAACCAAGAGCTGTTCTTCATGCAAACAGGTTTTTGTACAGAACTGTAGCACTCTTCAAAAAACTGCGCTGTGATGTGCTTTCATACGCACATGAGGCTTGACCAGTGTGATACTCATCCTCTGTATTCAGAATAAATGTATCTAAGTCTTGCTAGACTTGTGCCAGAGATTTCTATGCAGGGCAGCTGGATGCTTCTGTCTTTTTTCTTTTGCTATCTGTGAAAGTTGTAAATGGTTATTTTTTGTAGCTTCTGGCCAAAATTCTAAATTATATAAGTTGGTGGGGGGGTTCTGTTTGTTTATTTGTTTTTGTTTTCATTTGTTTTTTTTTTTCTTCTTTTCACTGAGAATTAGCACTTTATCATGGTAGCATTAGGTTGGCTTCATGTCTTTTGTTGTTGAGGTTTTCTCTGGACTCTCAGGCAAGTGTTCTGCCACAGGCATAGTGCTGCTGCAGGTTGGCATATTCTTGGCTTGTTTTGTGTTGTATTGTAAAATGCATTTCAGGCATTTATTTGTTCTTTTTTGTAGCTAACACGTTTTCAAGATGGCATGGGGTGAGTGGATGCTATTCTGCTGCTGCCAGCTTTCTCTTGCTGCCATAGGGTATTGAATGACCTGCTTTGGGATTTGGCCTTGGACATGGTGGTTTATTGGAGAGCTGTTGCTGGTCACAGCTTACTGTGACCTCCTTCCATCATCAAGGTGTTGAACTATTACCACATGTTGTGCTGAGAGAAAGCCAGTATGGCTGAAGTGTGATGTGGCTGGATTTTTTGCTTCCCTTGTTGGAGTATAACTACTGTTCTTGCTTTTCCTCCCTGTTGCGGGATAGCCCCATTGTGGGGGCATTTTTTGTGTTTGGAGATGTGGGAGCAGTTTGTGCCGAGGCTCAATATGGCACTGATAATGCTTTCTTGCTGCAATCCTTCTGGTGCAAGTTTCAAGGAGTTTAGCAAAGGCTCATGTGTCTGGTGAAGAGGACTCTGAAGAAACTGCTCTTTAATGTTTGGTAATGAAACTCTTCCAGAGGAACATGCCATTTCTCTTCTGAAATCCCTAGTTATGTGGCGCTTTGGTAATGAAGTGTCAACCTGTTTAAATTGCAGACTCTTTCTCTTCCCAAGGAGCACCACCTTCTGTTCTAAGATTTTTTTGGGAAAGCCAGCTCTTAGCTTTGGGAGCTGGTCAGTCTTGCAGACTTCAGTCATAAAAACTCCTGATGCCCTGGTGTTCCCAAAACAAGGGCAAGCTCTTATCTGCAGAGATACTTTACCTGTCTTTGCTAGTACTCTGGAAACACTGAAAATCGGCCATGTTTGGAGTAGAGCAGTGCCACAAACGTTTCCTTCTAAACCTCTGTTTCTCTGCTGAGCAAGCATTTACTCATCATATATATAATGTTTATAAGAAACTGGAACATCTATGTTAGTATGTAATACCACGAAAGTTTATAAATATGCAGGGACTCTTTGAGTCTGCTCCTCATCCTGTACTGCGTGAGAAATGGAACATAATACTGAGATGGCCCTTTGTGTTTCTTCCACAAAATACAACAGAAATAATCATGGAATTACATAATGCAGCTTTATTTTTGGGCTCTAGAATAGTATTCAAATTCTTAGGACTTGCTGTCAGGGTTCGGAACCTGTATGATACACTTACATTGTTTCAGTCATTTTCTATCTTATCGGGAACTTTATTTTTTGACTTGGAATCCCTCTGTAATCATATCTCTCCATGAGCCTGATGTTAAAATGAAACATGACAAATCTTGCAACTTGCAGTGATAGACTTTGAACTGACAATTTATTAGAGGTGGAATTTGATTTGTAATCTGCTTTTAGAAAGCAAGCATGCTATGTGATGCTAAACAAGAATTAACTGATGTTTTTCATCTATTTTATCTGAGTTGTTCACAGGTTCAGTGTAGTGGTAATGCAGGTGCTACAAAATTAAAAAAAAAAAAACACAATCCTATTATTCTGTAAAAAATGGAATACAGAATATCCTTTACTTCATTCTTGCTTTTTTCCTTGCAAGAGGAAATTATAAGGATTTGAAGTTGGGCCAGTGTATGCCTGCATGAATACTTTATTGCAAGTATTTTATATGAAGTAAACTGCTACATTTGTATATGGAATCTCATTTTTGTAGGGTGTTTTTAAAAAAATCTGCAGTGATCAGTTCTTGGTAGCAAGATTTCCTGATTTCTGAGTTCAGTATGGTTTTATATGCCATTAACCTTGGTTGTTTTAGGGATGCTGATATTGATAGGGGAAGGGGAAGAGAAAGAAAAGCTACTTTGATGTTTTTTGTGGACATGTTTCAAAGGACCTCTCTCTTAGGTACATCTGAGAAGTTTTTGTAAGCTTAATGCCCTTTGTGTTTGCTTGCTGTGATTTCAGTAAATATTAGCCATTTTAACAGAAGAGTAAGCATGTTCAGTATTTAGGATAACTCCTCTTAGGTCATCTATGCTGTGGTTGTGCTACATGGTCACAGCACCTTACCCTACTTTTGTTCCCTGATCTGCGTGTAGATGCAGAAGTGACCTTTGAGGAAGGAGGCACAGCAGCTAGTGCCCTATTTGCAGATCAGATTCTCAGTCCGCGAGCATCCTTCTCCTGTTTTTGAGTGTACTTGAGAGCGTTCAGGTTGCCTGATAAGCATGAGAAGAGCCATGAGGATTGTGAATCTTCCTCTGAATCAAGTGTCAAAGGTGATTGAAAAACTCTTGTCCTGGGGAAAAACAGAGGACAGGTTACCAGCATGAGGGCTTTTTTCCCCCTCCTTTTTTTCTAACTAGTCTGTCCTTTTCTCAGTGCTACCAGGAGGGTTTGTATTGACCCTGACACCTCCTCCCCGCCTCAGCCACATACTGTGCATAGCTGCAGTAACTGGCTATAGGGCAGAGGGTAAGGCTGCCTGTTTGCCTTTGACTGGCTGTAGAGCTCTTGGCCACCTTTAAGCCTGCTTGAGGCAGCACAGACTTCTCCAATCTGTAGCCCCTGTAATGTTGTCTGTGAATACCAAGTGCAAAGGCTGTAATAGTTTTGCAGTAATGTGAGGTACAAATGCAGTGTCTGTTGCATTGCAGAATCCCTGACAGCAGTACCCAGACTGGGAATTGTAATTGCGGTCCTGTAGCAGTAGCAAGCTTCTGGATCATGTCATGCAGGGGTAATAGACTGACTCTGCAGCCCAACTCTGGGAGCCAACTCTGGAGGAAGGGGTTCCAGATGGCCGAACATGGTTCATTTGGCTCTGATTGTTGGAATTGCAGTGACCAAATGATTGAACTCTACTTTAATAAAGCCTTGTGGATACCAGAGCAAAGGACTTGAGGAGAGTATAAGATATGACAAGACAATTGAGCCAGGCTACTTAGCTCTTTATAGCCCCTAAGAGTAATTGCTTATTTTGCTGTGTCTGATGGTCTATCACTTACACATTTATCAGGTAATCAGATAGAAGGTTAAAACATATTCATAGGTTCTAATATATTCTTTTGCTTGTGGAAAGTTATTTTAAAATATACAATTGCAGTAACCTCTATATATGTACTCAGATTTCAAATAATGACTGTATCCCTCAGATTGAGTGACTGATCTTCATTTTCTCTTTGAAAATTGAGATCAACCAGGCAATTTAAAATGTGTTGCTTTCTTGAGGTCCTGATTCTGCAATCCTTACATGGAACAGTATTTACCTGAATGAATAGTACCATTGTACTTATTTGCAGGAATAATTGCTCTTTGGTTTAGTAAGGGTGACAAAGTTGAGCTTTAATTTGCAACAGCTAGGACATATGCTAGTGATTTTCTCTTTGCTGCATATAAACAAATTGTCAGCGCAGAAGTGTATGGATAGTTTAAGGGTTTTCTGTATTGGTGTCTTATGTTTGCTTCTGTGGTATTAAAGGAAAAATGTTCTTAGAACGGCATTTACATTGTATGAGAATGTTTGTCTAGACTTGTTAAAAGATACAGTTCTTTCTCTTCTTTAAAGAAACAATACTCAACACCTTGGAAGTTTCTGACACTTGAAACTGCTTCTCATCTTGGAGAAAAGGAGAAATGGGAAGAAGCAAGTACAGATGCAAAAGAAAAGTGTAGATAAAAGGTTAGAATGAAATACTTGCTTTTGAAGAAATAGCGAAGTCAAGTGCTTTTCATGGAGATTTTGCAGTGATGATACTTAAGCATACGTGTGATGTAGTCCTGCTCCTTTTTCACACCTTGCAGCTGTATCTGTTCAATTTATTCAGGTCAGTGGGGAGGGTTCTTCCAATCACTCCTTTCTCTAGATCTTTCTTGAAAATATAGAGTAATATGTAAAAAAACAAAACACCCCTCCCCAATGTAGTATGCTGTGATTATATATAATGTATTATACTGTGATTGCCTGCTGAAGCAACTCATAATTGATCATATGTGTAACTTTATTTTAGAGAAGGCAAATCACTTTGCGGCCCCATTTGTGATGAAGAATGGTGGGCACTTAGTCATCTACTAAGGCTTTAATATGGTGTTTTGGTCTTGCATGTAATTAATTCAGCCAGTAGTATGCTATTTTCTAATTGTTGTTGAATGCTATTCAGATTCATATTAAATTTTCAAATAGTTATAAGCACCATCCCCTGCACTCAATGGTAGACATCCAAAACATTCCTTCACAACACAGTTTCAGTTTCCTCAGACAGTTTACACAATTTTTTCCATTGCCTCGACGAAGAAACTTCTGCCTCTGAAGAGGTCATGAGATAGGAAAATGCAGGGGCTTATTCACCTTGGGTAAAAACAGAGTGAATTAAAGAAACAGGGCCACTGGCTGCAGAAATTGCTATTAATGTTTGAGTAAATGACAAAACTAAGTGTCAAGACTTTTGCTCTCATGATGAGTGATAAGGCCTTTTCTTTTTAGTAGATCAGAATACTTTTCCTCAACTCCTACTGTTTTATTCTTGTTTATAGAGGAACAGGGGTTAGTGACAGAACAACACGTTGAACTTCAGAATTCTTGCTGTTGGGTGCTCAGAGCAGAGATACCTAATGAAACATGTTGAGTTTACCTATTAAAACCTCACGCTTCTTGGGGGGGGGGAAGGAGAATTTCTATCATTTTAGTTTGAGTGAAATATAGTTCACGGCAACAGTGCTTTGTTCTGATGGCATAGTTCCATTCTAATCTGGCTTGCCAAAATCCACCTATGAAAGAGTGGACCCAAAATTTGGAAATCTTGTGCTGTCATGGTGGGATGGTTCTCCTTTCCTCCCCAAACTCTGCAGACTTATTTTGTACAGTAAATCAACTTCAATAGTTTTTCCATAATGAAGGAAAAATGCAAAAAACAAACAATAATATCAATCAGTGTCACTTTTTCTATTGTGATATCTATTAAATGTCACTTCTAAGTTTTACTTAAGGAGGCATGTAAAATAGTGTTACGGCAAGGTAAATGCGGGTCTGTTTCTGAAGAAATACTTTATTTGACATTTTGCTTGTCATATCAGCTGTCCTTTATCACTGAGTTTGCTCTAGTTAACAAACAACTATGGCAACAGCCTCTTTTGTTTAGTATTTGTATAATTTGATATAATTTAATTTGTTTTTAATTTAGATAATTTCCTTGCAGGTATTAGAGGATTTGGAGAGATTAGGATATGATGCTCTATTCATGACATCATAGTTGACTATAATCTGGTCACCTATTTAAATATGTTGTGCTGTTTAGAGGCGTTAGGTCTCTTGAGAGAAACAGCAGTTTAGTTACTGGCAGTGTGCAGCATAGAAGAGATAGCTCTGGTTCCCTTCTGTGTCTTGCACTTCAAATACAGTCAAATGTGATGTTCACATTGAAGCTGCTTCCCCACCTATGCCAGGCTTGAGATTACCTTTTATTATGTTTGAGGGAAAGGTGCCATATAGCTTCAGGGGTTGAGTGGCTGCTTGTGCTTTGGATTCCTCAAGAGCCTCAAGACCTTTTCCCTAAGACCCTCTTGGAAGCTCTGCTGAAGGAATAATCATGGAGTAGCTTCAGCATCCCAAATACCATGCCAGGAACCGTTTTGGCTTCTGCTTGCTTGGGAGGAAGAACCTGCTAAACTTCTGTCTGAAGAGACCAGGGAATTTCAGCTGTTTTCCAGTCATCCCAACCCCATCCTTTGAAAACCTGTTAGTTCTGCAGGCACATGCAGTGCTTTGGGACAATGAATGCATCTTGAAACTTAGATTGGAGAGAGTATTCGCTGGAGTTGTCTTTTGCAATTGCAGAAGAAACATATTTTTGATTCATAGTCAATACTGCACAACCTTTAAACAGAACTCTTGAAGAGGATGTATTATCTTATAGTGCCTTCACAAGAGAGGAACTTTAGCAACAGTGTGTGATATAATCTCAAATTCAGATTGTCCCTTAAAAGACTTTCAGTTCTACTGCACTGAGTTGATTACAGGCAGCCTTTTGTCTGTGAGAATCCAGGACAAAGGCATGGGGAACACTGCGGGATGAACACTAAGGCCTTCAAAGAAGACGTGCAATCTTCTAGCTATGAAAGAATTAAATAAATCTCAGTGGCATTTTTAGTAAGTGAACTTCCATGTGCATTAAACTGGTTTGTAGGGATAGAGGTACATTTTCTTGTCCCTGTTTTCTCCCTCTCTTCTGCTGAGACAGTGGTGTACCTATTATGATGGAACATTTATTCAGCTGGACTGAAACCATCAATTCATTTTTGCAGAGGTCACCAAAAATCCATCAGTTGGTAATGACACTCAGTCACTACTGATGTGGGCTGGAAGTGAGCCAGTGATCTAGAGGAGAAAGGCAGTCTAACCCATTACCAATCCCCTGGAGCCACTGAGTCCCCCACTTTTTTGCTCGTCTTTCTGCTTCTACAGCTCTCACAGGTTAATCTTTCTTCTTCTATGTCTAATGTGATAATCTTTCTTCTCTTACATATCTGCTTTTGACTTTCATGACAGTATGGCTGACAAACATCCTCAGCATTTTTCCTTCTGATGCAGAATATAATAGTCAGTAGTGCAATGGTCAATAAGGGTTATTAAAAAAAGAAGAAAAAAAAGGGGGAGGAAGAGAGCAAGAGAGAAGAAAAAAAGCCCATGAGACAATGGGAATTCTTTATTTTAGACTTCCATGCTAGGGAATAATTCCATGCTTTAAAATGTGTGTCTTTTAATAAGAATAAGGATACGAAGACCTGCTTCCTATATACTGTGCCTTTAGTACAGTGTCCTGTAATTCAGGGTACCCCATAAAAGGGAAGCAAACACTCACCTCAGCTGTTCGAGAGGAGTACCTTGGCAATTTGTGCTTTTCAGGCTCTAGTGTTCCTGGCAGTGATGTGGAGATGTTTCAAGTTATCTGAGTGCTGTGAATAGTCCCACTGTACTAAATGGCAGCACTCTGTCAGCATCTCAACCCTGTGGGAATCAGGTTGTGTTAACTCAGGTGCAGCGCTGTGCTTGGGTGTCCATACTGCTTCTGATATTTGTGTTGGATTGCACTTTAAGATATAGTTGAAAATATGTGTGTGTATGGGGCATGTGAGAAAAATTCAGACTTGGATTCAAAAATGAACACAACATTCAAAAATGTGAGGATTTGCCTCAATTATGTTAATTTTGAGAGAGTAAAACCCAAGAATTCATCCTGATTTTTTTTGTTTAATTGCATAATACAAAAGAGTGTTTCTAACAAAAATTGCAAGAGGGACTGTAAACTATTAAGTCACATAAGTATATATTCATTCTGGAACAGGATTTGCAGCCATACTGGGAGGACTTTGTTGCTGCTGCAGTGTACCGAGTTGGGAGAGAAAATATCCTGTGACAAATTAATAACTTGGAGGAGTTGCTGTGAATACTTTGGGAAGAGTATGTGTGCTGAGATGCTTTTTCACTAGCAAATCAGTCTATTTTTATATGCATTGTCAACAAAAACCAAAAAACTTTGTTACTTGAATTAAGCCTTGTTGCATCACATAGGATTAAAATAGGTCCTTTGGCCTTTATTGTGTGGTATTCTGATGAGCTGAGTTATAATAGGAGCATCTCCCCTTGTATCCTGTGCTGCTTTCCTCCCCTCCTGCCCTTCCAAATTAAAGAAACCAGGGCCTACTGTTTCTATTTAACAGAAATTGTTTTAAATTAGCCTGGAGGTGTGGTTACTCCTGTAATCCAGTGCTTGTAAACATATGATCCTGCCAATAGAACAGCGGAGGGTATTTTAAGCAGATATAAAGTGGATCTATGCCAGGAATTTCTTGTAGGAATAATTAAGTCTATTTTTCAATGTCATGCTTTGCTCTCTATGCAGCCTCAGTTATAAAATAGTCCTGAAAATAATCTTGAACCTTCTGTGAGGAAGTAAGTTGGAAGTGTTGAAAACTATCCTACAGCAAACACAGCAAGCCTTCTTTGACTGTGTAAGCAGCCTGTTATTGGAAATTTCCTTCAATTTACAAGGCTGAAATTATTGTAAATGAATTGGTGCAAAGCTAATATTCCCACCACTTCCCTTTTGCTTTTTATTACATCTTGTATCTTTTCAGGCACAGTTTGCACTTATCTGTAGTGCTTTAAATACTGTCCTAGTGAATAAACATTTCATTTCAGTAAACAATCCCCAGAAATAGATTTTTACCGCAAGTAGTTTGTTTTTAATAACACATGCTGCCTCTTGGTGTTAGGTTCCTAAAGGAACCGTAAAATGAATTTCTATCGCATCATCTGACTTCCCTTCTTTGTCAACCTTTTAACAGATGTGTTGTGTTCTCTGTCATTACTGGTCAGCTTCTATTTATTAAACCACAATCAAAATAAACCAAAGGGAAAAAAGCCACCAAACCAAACAGTGGGGGGTGGTGGTGAAAAAAAGGAGTGTACAAACAGCAAGACAGGTATTCAAAATCTAAATTGCAAGTTTTGGGTCCAGAGCAATATTTTTCAAGTAAAAACTGCTGACTTCTAAAGCACTAATTTCAGACTCTTGAGTGTGGTGCAGAGGTTGCTGTTCGGAAGTCAGTGTTACGGTTCTTTATGGTGTCTTTTGTAGTCAGAGGGCGGTTTTCACTGCTGCTGTGAGGTTGCCAGTATTTTTCAAGAATGAGCCTAATTTCTAGTGTTTGCTTTTTGTGCATCTGATGTTTTCAACTTCTTTTAGTGGTGGGCTGTGGATGTGTATTGTATGAGCTAGTCATTTAACTGATTTGTATAGGGCATGGAGGTGCTGACACAGGAGTTATGTGATGTGGACTGGGAGAAGTGTGCAGGGCTTGCTGAGTTTGAGCAGGATGAGGTGCTACCCACCACGCATGTGGGCAACACACCGGAGAGGTGCAAGGGCCCAGAACTGAAGTTCATTTGAGGTAGTTGAAAAATACCTCCCCTCAGTATGATGGGCTTTGCCTCACACTGTTTTCTGAGCCACAAGAATGCTATGCAGAAGCTGAGGTCTTTTTGCACATTTGGAACTCAGAGAAGTTATGTGGAACTTGAGCCTGGAGCTTTGAACAGTAACCTTTCTTACCCAAACTGCATTTTGGGGACCAGGTAATTTTGCACCCAAATCCAGTGATGTATTTATGTGTATACTTTAGATTTTGTGTTTTCGGAGAGCTGGGCACAATCAACATGACCATATTTTTTTTAATGTATTTTTAAATCCCCTTTTCCCCAGCTTTTCTTTTGTCAGAAACAAATTGTGATTCAATGGTATATTGCATTTGGCACTGATACGTGGTGAACAGCTGTGAGCACTGTTGCTTGTACCAGGGAATCTGAAAAGAGTTTCTGGATTGGGCTAATCTGGTTCTAAGGTATTTACATCAGTACAGTCCAGTGCAGAAATTGACCTATTAATATTTTGTGTGTCTCCCTTCCCTTCTTTTTTTACATCTGGTAGCATGCCATATGTAATGTTTCCCACATATTTATAGTGGGTAATATTCAGATCTCCCTTAAGGTAACATAAAGCCAACATGATCTGCCTGGAAGAGGTGGCAATATATTCAAATCTGGTTCTGCCGCTTGTATTTCTTTGCACATGTATTTCTTGAAAACACCTAGGCCTGTTAGTAGTTTTCTGCAAAATTTCAGCTATGAGATTTTTGTGAACGAAAGAGGAGAAAAATCAATTCTCTGTGGAATCATAGTGCTTACGTACAAGGATTAGACTAATGCCGATTCACAGGCAAAAATCAATAGAGGTTTCAGAAGTCCCTGCTGCTAACGATGGAACTGATCATGCAGTTCACAGCCTTAATTATGTATCTTCTTTATGAGACAATAGTAATATCTCTTCACATGGACATACAAGTTGAATTTAACCTTCACCCTATACTAATTTTTTTTCTTGCTGGGAAAATATAAATAAAGTACTAAATATTATTTGCTTGGTCAAGGAGTAATAAAAATGATAGACCGTTGTATAATTTGTTCAAAATGATCATAATGTAGGGCATAGATTAACTTCTCCCACCTCCTGTCCTCCACAATAACAAATATAAAGAGTATTTCCAAAGTAGTGTTGTCTATAGAACTTGCAGAATTAGGTAGAGGTTTATGGTGATTAGGATAGTTATCACTCAGATTTTATGCTTTTATGGAGCAATATTGCAGAGACCTTGTGATCTGAGAGTAATAAACATTTCTCAAGAGGAACGAAGGACCCATTTCTTTTAAAAGGTTGTGTGTTTCACGTCAAATCACCCACCTTATTCTGATAGTTATTGAAGTGCTGAAATGCAGTGAAACCAGTAGGTGACTTGTAGGTTCTTGTGCATGTAAATTGCAGAATGGTGCTCCAGGATGGAATTGTCTGAAGGCACATAGAATGCAGGGGGTTATGCATACCCCGCTGCAATTTATATTCACCAGAGGCATAGGTGTTTGTAACAGATGGGGCAATCCTCACCAGGTCTTGTGCTGCCTGCCACACTTCATTTTGAGGAATCCCAGCTCTGTTGGTATTTGGCATATTTCTTTCCTCAGAAAGCACTTTCCTTCCTTCCTTCCTTGTTTCCTTGTTTCCTTCCTTGTTTCCTTCCTTGTTTCTTTGTTTCCTTCCTTGTTTCCTTCCTTGTTTCTTTGTTTCTTTCCTTGTTTCCTTCCTTGTTTCCTTGTTTCCTTCCTTGTTTCTGAGTAATGTATCCCAAGTTCTACTCCATATTCTGTTGAATATCAGATAATATATTAAGTCAAATTTCTACTTTCCCATTCTTTCCATCTCTTTTTTCTCTCATCTGCTCACCATGGTAGTAATTACTTCTGCTGTTCCTGCAGTGATATCTGGCTCTGTATGAAGATGAAATCCTTCCTGTGGTCTTAAACCAGGAGGATATGTTTGAAAAGAGTGTCTCCTGTGATGCTTATAGATTAAGTAGAGAGTTTTTGTTACCTGCTTCTCTGCTCTGAACCTGGAAGGGACAGAAATATGGTTTTATTGGTACTCTGAGAGATAGGTAAGGTTTGCAGCAAGCATACATCAAAGAAGCAAATTTTGCCACCTGCTAACAACATCTTTGGTTTGTGTATTTTTTTAAAATGAAAGAAAACGTGAAAAGAAAGACTTGAGTTAATTTGATGTTTTGATGAGTTGGGGATGGCATCCATTCTTTGTTGCTTCTAGGATAATGCAGCATATGGTGGTTATTGCTGGATTAAAGGAAAAGCTCAATTATAATTCCAGCTGTGGTCATGTGATTTTTTTTGTGACTTGCAAAGGCTGATGAGAAATGGGTTTAGAGTATGGGATTTGGATTTTATGACCTTCATAGTCTGTTAAAAGGGAACTTTAAATTGTTGGTTCTTTATAGATTGTGAGACTGTGCTGGAGCTATAATGTTAAGAGCAATTGTGCACAGCTGGTGTTGGTTAGGATCATCTTCTCGAGGACACTTTGCCATGTGACTGCAGAACGGAGAGAAATATAATTTGTTAGGTGTTTAGAGTAGTTGAAATTAACCAATTAGGCCTGAAATTGTCATTTTGAAATGTAATGTGTTTATAACATAGAATGTGCAAAAGATGTTTTAGCTCATGATTAAGAACTAAAATGAGGAGGGAAACCCTAGAGATGATGATAATTAAGCTCAGATGGAAGAAAGCTGTTTGAATGGGAGAAAATTACATCTCTACAGCCCTTTCAAACTAGTTTGAGTTTGCCTTGTATTGTGCTATGAGGTGACTGAAGTTTTGGTGTTCAGAGGGAGATTTTGCTGGTTTTGAGAACTTTGTTCTTTCCAGGGTTATGCTGAATTAATAGAGGACGGGATTTACAAAGGGAATAAAAATAATGGATAGGAACTTCCATGCACTTTCAAGTGTACTCAGTATTGTCTAAAAGAATAAATAAAATCTCTTGACCTCATGGATGCTTCCAGATACTTTTCCAGTCTCCTTCCTACACCTTTCAAACATAATCTTGCCACTTCTGTACTTGACTTTGCTTCTTTTCTTCTCATTTTGTGGGTTTTTTGTTTTTTTTTTTTTTTTTTCATGGTGAATACTCAGATTCTTTCTCTCTTCTCCACAATCAGATTTCTCTTGAATAAGGTCAGTAATAGATTCTTCAAGGTAAAAATCTGGCTGGTCTGTTGCCCTTTTTTTCCTCACAAGCAGTATTTTTTTCTCTAGACTTCCATTGTTGGGCTTCCAGGGTTCAGGCAATGCTTTTCTATTGTTCTTTGCACAAGTTACTGTGTTTTCACTGTTGCTGGTTCCTGTTCAGTCTTTTCTGCAGTTCTTCCAAATTCTCATCTCGACTTTCTGTATTTTCTTCGTGGCTGGCTCCTACCTTTACAGCTTCGAGCTGTATTTTCATGTCGATGACTTCCAAACTTCCCATGAAAACTTTTCACATTTCTCTGTTTTTTTCATTCCTTGTCCTGGTTACCTCCAGCTCGGTCCAACATTGCTGTTTGTTAACATCACCATTCTCAATACGGATGACTTAAGTATGGCTCTTGATTCTTGAGCCTTTCCTCTGTTTATCTTGGTAGACAAACCTTGTTGGTTCTTCCTGTGTGTGCTGCTTGTTTTAATTCCTGCAATAAAATGCCTTTGTCGTAATAACTAGCTCTCTCAACTAACAATTTCTTGCAGTTTTGTCTCTCCTCTCTGCAGCCCTGCTCAGGCCTGTGCAAAATCTTGTTTCTTATTTGATACTTCAAGGTACAACAAAGCCTGTCTCATTCTTTCCAACTTCCTTATCAGTGCTATGACTGTTGTCCTTTGCCTTTTATACTGTTGTCCCGAAGTCCCCTCTTTTTTCTTCATCTTTCTGCTGTATTTATTTCCTTGTTTTATTTTCCTTGTCCTCTTGATGGCATCTTCTGCAGTTGCATGTCCAGTGGAAGTTAGACCATATAAAAGAAAAAAAAGATTTTATTAGTTCAAAAGATGAAAACATTTTTATTGTTTTAAGTTGTGGCTTATCTGTGCAGTTCAGGAAACTGAACATGAAATTTTCCACATTTAGAACTTGGTATTGGATTGCAATAAAGTGGCACTCAAAAGTTCTTATGAATAATAATTCATATTTAGGAATAATTTAAACTCCAACTTTTTAAAATTATTCTGAATTGATATTAAAGAATCAGTGAATAGAACAGAGAGTGTTTAATAAGCATACTGGAGGTTTGCAGTGCTGGGACCTCTTCCCAATGATTTAAAATGCATTTCATGTTGATTTTCCAAGGTTTAAGGGGGTTTATACATGAAACTGAGCCTTTTCAATGTTTATTCCTCAGACTTGGCATCTCCTTACTGCTGTTACAATGCCATCTATTTGGACTGAATACGAATTGAAGAATAAAAACAAAACCAAAGCAAAACTCATATTTTGGTTCTAAATGCCTCAGTGGTTTACTAGCAGTATGTGCTTGCTTCCTTGTTTAGAATTCCAGGTAGTTTTGTGATTGATATTTATGGAAGGACATTTTCCTCTCCAGTAGTTGTTAGTACCGTCCTGTAGCGAGGGGAGTCCCTGCTAACGTTTACATTGACTGCTAAACGATGTGGAGTCTTGTTCATGGGAGGGTTTTGCCATATGTTAATTACTTCTGAATCATGTTTAAGTTAGACATCTTCCACCCTCCCTTTTTGCAGTGTGCGCACACCCCTATGATGGGTAGAAATGTGGTGTATCAGCTTTGTCTTAAGAAATGCCAAAGCACTTCTTGGAATTGCTTCATTCAAAGAGGTGGGGGCTTTAAAAGAAATACAAAGCTATGAGCTGAAAGTGAAAATTTTAAATTGGGCAACACGTGATAGCTTCCATTTTATACCAGATGTGTTTTTATACATTCAGGAAGTAACAAATATAGCAAATATTGTAAATGGATACTACTGCAAATGTTGAAACACTGTGTTAACTTCTGGCATTTGTATTGATTGGCTACCCTGTGCTTCATTTAGTTTGTAAATCTATTTATTTATTTATCTGATATCCTAAGGATAGTGTGATGATTTCTCTGGTCAAAAGAATTTCTCACTTGAAAAAGTAAATCAGAATAATTTAGGTTGGAAATGACCTTTAAGATCATCAAGTCCAACCATTAACCTAGCACTGCCAAGTCCACCACTACACCATAACCCTGAGCACCACATCTACATGTCTATTAATACCTCCAGGGATGTGAATAATCACTTCCTTAGTCCTGCAGGCCACAGTATTTCTGATACAAGCCAGGATGGTATTGGCTCTCTTGGCCACCTGGGCCAAGTAGCTCTCATTCTGAACCATGTACAGTAACTGCTTTGTCTCATCTGATCCCTTATCTTTAGTAATAGCTCGCTTGCTCCTTCTCATTAAGCATATAGAGAAAAAGGAACTGGAAACAGCAAAACCTTCCCTGTTCAACCTCCTTGCTTATGTTGAAATACAGAAAGGGAGAGCTTGCTCTGTAAAAATTGTAAAGGGGAAGCAAATCTGTTCTTCCCACAACCTTACTGGAATTAAGAAGAGAGAGGGGAGAAAAGAAAAAGCAAGGAGACAGCAAATAGGTACATAAGAAGTCCACAGGAGCTTGGTGAGGAGAAGGGCATGATAGCATCCACTTGCCTGAAAAGGGGTTGAGCACTGCTGCAGCAGGGCTTCTTTTCTTCCTCGTTTTGCCTGTACTGCTGATATTGATGACGTGAGTGAAAGCTGTGTGTATGGAGATGAGCCATCATCCCTTGCTTAACGGTCACGGCAAGGATGGTGTGTTTGGCTGTAGCCTGATGAGGGACTCTCTGAGCAAAGGAGGTAATGGAGATCAGAGCCAAGCCCTGCACTAGTCAGTCAGCACATGTGAGGTGAGGAAATCAGTTTATTTCACTCAGTGCGTGGAGTACAAGATGAACTAAACCAGCCATCTGTAGTCACCTCATTGGTACTTTACAATTAAAGGTTAATTTACTATTGAAGTCTGTAAAATAATGCGTGCAAAATGCTGATATATAGATTTGTATTGTGGAATGACAGGCAGTGTACAACTAAAGACAGTGCTGTCTCATGCTGCCTTTTGCCAACCATTAAAGGTGCCCATTTTACATAGCAGACATGTGAACGTCGATTAAAAGGAAGCACTAAAAAATTTAATAGTTTGTTAAATGAGTATTGAAGGAATTGTTAAATTTGCTTAAGTCCATTTTGTTAATTGTTCTGTATCCTTCTGGTTTACCTGATGCTACCTACATTGTGTGTTCTATTGTATTGTAGTGTTTTTATTGTAATAATGAATAAATTCAGGTACTACATTAGCTGTTTCTGAGCTCAGATTCAGTGTATGTGGCACATAGTGCCTTCTGAAAACCTGCATGGTTTGCGGTAGGCATTTCTCTCTTATATTTACTCAAATAGAAGTGGATATAGTGTTTTCTTCTCAATTTTTTGGTCTGACTCCTGTGACTCTGACTCCAGTAAGTAATGCCAGTTGCATGGGTAGATGGATCTGACAGGGTTGAGAACTAACAGCATGTCAGACGCATTTCTCCAATGAAGGCTATAGATCAGAGCTAGGAATCTGCTGGAGCCGGAGAGGGTGACAGGGGAATAACATCCCTTTCTCTTCCATCGACAGGGGTAATAACTCCTGGCTCTCTAGGGACAGATTGTAAAAGCCAATAGCCAGAAGCTGTGAAGCAGGGAGGGTAGAAGAATTGAAAATTAAAGGGGGAGTGAAAATTTTGTGGAAGGCTTTAGTGAGATGTTGGAATAAACCACCAAGTGTCATTCATTTAATTGCGTTATTGTTGATAGGCAGGGTTCTTGGAATATTAGTTTTTATTACTTTATAAAGTTAGATATTAGTAAAATACTAGTTAAAATGATTGAGATATATCATGCATGCTTTTATTTGTAGCTAGGTGTCATATATTTGGTGATAACTGCTGTTATTGAAAGTGTGTTGAAAAAATGCTGTACAAGCATTGCTTTAAAATTAAAAATATTAATAGTAAAAAATAATAGTTAATATCACTACTGTCTATAGACATATTTTGAGCATAGTGATGCTGCACATTGTATACAAATCAGATCATTAATTCTATGTGATTTATAGCTGATATCTCTTCATATGTAAAATTCGACCTTGTTCACTCTTTCATAGTTCACGAGCATTTAAACTTTGGCTGTGTTTGTGTCCAGAAGGAGTGTTTCAGTACTGCTAGATTTTACTAATATTATGATACCTGCCTTATCCCATGAGTCTTTCATTCATTTCTTTGTGGAGCAGTAGCTTATATCAGTTTAATACAAACACCTAAAGAAGCAAAATAATAATAAAAAGGCGTAGCTCGCAGGCTCTTAAGAAACAGCAGTGCTTAAAAGCAGTATTTTTTGTATGAGTTGTTCTTGCTTAGTTTTTAAACTGTGACTGGTGTTTAGTTAAATCTTTTACAGACTCAGTTCACTGAAGGTGACAGAAGTACTCACTTGAGCTCAATGAAAAGTAGACATGACAGTAAATTTTTCAGTCAGAGACAGGAGATCTTGTTATAGGAGTCAGTATGGGGGTCAGGGCAGAGCCTGTTGATGATTGAGGAAAAGAGAAGTAAATTCATTCTGCTTCATGCACTTTGTCAAGTGCCAGTAGCTTACCATTGAGAACTAGTCACCCGTTCTAGTCTTACGGCCCTAGAGGTCACTCATTTGATATAAATCATAGCACTGCATAGGCTCAGCAACCTATTGCCATTCGAGGTGAAATAAAAAAAGAGGAATGCTTCATTCTGAATTGAAATGACTGTGAATATCCCACCACATGTTGCTGTTTAATGCAATATGTGGTTAGATATTGATCTCCAAAATCAAGTCATTAAAATGTGCAGTTTTTGTTTATTGGAATGAAGCAATTAAATGGTTCAGTTATGCCAGACCTTACCTTTTCTGATGAAAACTATTGATTTCTTGCCACAGCTTTATAAGCGACAATGTTTTTGATTACTCTTGACAAACCTCCTTGGAGTGTTAATTAAAATTGTACCAGATGAGCAGGTGTGGGAGATCATTAGATCGCCCGGATCACACACTACACTTCATATTCTGCAGCCTTGCATAATGAATAGGGCACAAGAGGGGAAAAACAATATCTTCATCAGCAGAATTAGCATCTTCTCTCTTTTCTTTTTTAACTAGGTGACACTACATTTTACAATACATCCATTTATTAGCTATTGAATAACTTCTACTACATCCGATTAAATACAATTTCTTTTGAAATACTACATTGCTACACAAACACAGAAAATGAAATACTTGACTGGTTTGTGTGTGAATGCTCATGAACTTGTAATACTCACTGCATTCTTTCAAAAACAAAGCAGAAACTTTTGGCATTTTCCTCTGTAAGACATTTTAATAACATCTGCATTTTTCTTTAGCTTAACTACATGATAGTGTAAAATAGCATGAGAAGTATTGATTATATTGGTTTTGAAATAGCAAATTATTTCATGATTTATTAAGTTACAATAGATTTCTTGTCTGATACAATATTTATCCGTTGATAATTTTTTTTCTTACTTTAATATCATGCTAAGACAATAACAATGTATTGCATTTGCTGCACTTGTGCTGTAAAGTACATTTACAAGAATGGACAATACTACTAGTTAGGAAGCCTGCTGTGATGGGCAGCTCTATCAACTAGATAATGTGAGGGGAAAAAGAGTTAAAATAACTAAGAAAATTAAGGATCTAATGTATTTAAGGATGAGATATTTGTTTGGAACGTAAGAGCGAAATGTGCAAAACACTTGATCATAAAACTGTTTGGCCTGTAAATAAATAGCTTCAATTTCCATTAATGTTACAGGTGAGTCCTAGTCATCAACTAACTGAAAGCTTGTGTGGTATGTTTATAGCTGAGCCCAACTCTTACTGAACTGGCAGTTTGGGATTTAATGGTTTTAAACTAAAAAAAGGGGGGTATCTAAAAAAGAAGAAAACAACACCCAGAATTAAGTGATAGTTGGAAAAAGGCAGTGCCTGAGCATCAGCAGCATTTGGGGTAGGTGTTCTCTGGAGAGGAACCAGAGTTAGACATCATATGCTGTTTGGCTAAGTTACCTTCTCTGTGCCTGTTTATCTTTCTGGAAATCATATAAAACTTCTTGCGTAGTACTTGCAGTTCCACAGTATTGCTGTATTTATTTAATGTTTATAAAACTATTTGAAAGCCTGATCACAAATCTGATATACATTTCTTGATGCTTAACTGACTGCACTGTGCTTTCCAAAAGCTCTTCAAAATGGAAATAATGTTGAAAAGAGGCAACTCTGTGCTAGCTGTTGCAATTGCAGAATTACAAAGCTTACCTGTTGCAAGGATGGAGGAGAAGGTTTACAGGTTACCTGCACACTGGAAATATAGATACATTATTGTCTTCCAGCAGAAATCCACCTGAAAAACTTGAGTTGTCCCATTGATTTAAGCAAGCTATATAAATGAGCTGGATAATAGCTCCAGCTGGAGCAGTGGCTCCTTTACAGTATAGTGGTCTATATTTGTATATTGCCTTTTGATTGTGTTTTTGGGGTGAATGCAGAATGTGTTGATCGCCTTTATTTTTTTTTTACCTGATTTTGTAAGATGTGGATATTTTTGAAGTTATGTAAAGCTTTCTTTAAATTAATGGATTTACTACTTGCTGGCTTCACTTGAAGACATTGATTCTTTTCGTTACATTTGAAAAGGATGACATTCATTCAAATGTGTGTAATTTGTAAGTCGATTTTCCATAGTCTTCAAATATAATTTGGAGGGTGTCTGTGAGACAGAAGGTTTTTCTGTTCCTGGGCTGTAATTTCTTTTGGGTAGGACTAGAAGAAAGAAAAGAGGAGTGATGGAAATTGCCATGTACATAATGTTCAAAGTGGATGAAGCAAGTTTGATTCTCTTAGATTGGTTTAATGCGGATACCTCTATAACAGCCAGTATTGCCCAGTACCCTTTGGAATAGCGTGTGTGAGAGACTGTTAAAGTGGAATGGAAACTAATACGTACTCTCAGCCCCTGTCAATGCTGTGGGATAACCTGAGAAACTTCGGAGTGTTGCTTCTTGTGTGCTACCTTTTGGTGGATGAACAGGTTGATGCAACAGCTTATGATAGTCAAACTTGTTAGAGCTAAACTTCGCAAGACTAAGCAAGTGACAAAAAAGATTACATAATCTAAGAGGTATTACTGAAAGAGAAAGAAGATCATATGCTGAGCATCTAGGGTGTATTTTCTATGTTATTCAATACTTTTGTTGCTGCTGATTTGAGATGTAAAAAAAAAGATGAATGAAAGTAAGATTTTCACTGGCATTCCAGATGTATCCCATGATTTATTAAATAACAACACTTCCGGAGGTAGATAAGCAGTTTTGCACTGCATGATCAGCATCCTAAGGGAAGGTGGAATGTACCTTAAAATTGGTAAGTAAATTCATCCAAATAAGCTTTCACATTATGTCTTTTCTGCTTTTCGAATGTGTTAATTGTATAAAACTGAACAGAAGTGGTGGTTATGTGAAGATGCAGAATAACAGCAATAATAATACTTCTCCTTTACATAGTTCCTTTAATTTAAGGAGTCAAAACATTTCACAACCTGTGATTAAACATGAAATGTCCAACATGGCTGAAAGACAGCTTCAATCGCTCACAGAGGAGACGTCACCAGCACCAGTCCAAAATGTAAGCAACATATAATGTAGTATATTATTGGATAGGCATGGAAAAATCTCAGTGCTTCTAACTGATTTCCTATTTTTTCTTCAGAACAATTACATCATTGTGTTTATTAGTAACTTTTTACTTTTGTTGCATTCAAATGGCTGTTAGCCACACTGCATGTAAAATGAGTGAGACCTGGAATCTCTCAGGATTAGTGGTTCTCTTTATTCTTTGCTCCATATTGAAAATCATTCCTGTCAGCTGATGCTTTCCAAGCTGCCTGGAAGAACTTTGGCATAGTTTTCCTAACCTTTCAAACAGTAAAATCAAAACTCTGCTTTGATTTAAAAAGAGAGGAAAAAAAAAAAAGCAAGAGGACTTTGGCCCAGAGCCATTAAGGATGCAGGCGACTGCGCTGCAGTCTGACAGCATGTTCCACCAAACACTGAAAAGTTCTCCTCGGGGTCCCTGGAGTGGGCTGAGGCACTTTGCTTGTACTTAACATATATCAACTGTCACCCAACGGCAGTCGGTGTTGAACCGAACACAATGGAACATCCAGATGGTCTAAACAAAGCGAACAAATGTTCACTGCTATTAAAAGCTGTTTACATCAACTTCCAGTATTTCATGTGCTGAAGTTTATATTGTGTCACTACTGGGGTGCTTAGCTCCATCCTCAGTTCATATCAGGGATTTCTAAGCTATTGTTGCTTATGTGTTAAAATAACATTCTGAATATGCCTTAAATGCACGCCACCGAACATTATTTTTTTTTAAATAGGAAATTGGTCATTGTATGCTAATCACATGCTTTCAAATATTGTAATTGATTGTCCCATCTAATTTCCCCTTGCTTTTAGCCCAGTGTAGCCTCCTTCCAGCACCTCCCCCACCAAACACGTGTCGAGTGTGCACTGTGCCATGCCTGCTGCTTGGGCACAGAGCTGATCACTGCTGGACCGGACTGCCCTGCTGCCTTAGCAGGGAGTGCCACTGGTGCTTGCTGGCCAGCTGATGGGGGTGTTTGTGCATAGCATAGTTTGCCTTCTTCCCTGAAAGACTGAGCTATCTACTGCTGTCTTATTAGTGATTAAGATGTGGAAGTGACAAATGGGCATTTTACATCTCCTTCCTCTGACCCTTTTTGCGGGTATCCCCTTTACTGAGTGTTCAGATTCCTGCCGCCTTCTTGCTAAAATAAATTAATTGTAGGGACAACAGCTGAGCTCAGTCTATTGTTTTTCATGAAGTGGCAATGAAATTATTAGGAAGGCTGAATGAGGAAATCTTTCCAAAACAGTGCTGTATCTTGCAAGCATGGTTTCTGGTTAATTGTATACCATTCTTGAAAGAATGACCAAAAGTGATTGAAGCACTAAACCCCCCATTAATTGCAGTGTTTTTAAATAGTGAGAGATCTAATATTCTTTTTAAGTATGTGATTGAAAAACCACATGCAAGCTGTTATCTATCTGCAGAGTATTTATTTCCAAAATACTAATCAATTGTTTTTTTCAATTAATTTAAGAATGAAACCTAATCAGCCCTCCTGCCTCCCCAGAACATTAGATTGTAAGCTCTTAGAGAAGACTGTATTAGACCATTAGCCTTTTCAGGTGAGGACGTTATATTGTGTTTTGTGACCTGTAGACCTAGCTATTACTGGTCACCATGGTGCAAATTATTAAATGGGGACAAAAGGAACATGAAAGAAACATTTTTAAGCTAAAAGAATCTAAAAATTGGCATTCACTATTTCCTTATAATACTAGTTTTATTATATACAGTGTATGTAATTCAGCTGCTTGTAAGTGATAGCATGAACTTTCACAAAATGGACAAAACCGTGCATGTTTTTTTCTGAGGGAGAAATCGTGCCACACTTTGTATGTTTTGAGTAAATAGAATTCTACAGAATCAAAACAGGACTCCTATGAACATACTCTGAAGGCCTATATGGAGTGTCCTAGTGATATTCTTTCTATGATGTTTGTACCACACAGAAGATGTTTGCAGAACTGTTGTAATTCTCAGACTTAGCCCTTTACAAAGCAGTTAGGGAAATCAGCATTCTGAATTCAGGAGGTTTCTTTAAGAAGCTATTAATATTTTTCTATATGGGAATTTTATAATACTGCTTATGATTTTTTTCTGGTTTAGAAATAGTGGTTGTTACTCTTTAAGTCTGTTTATTGCAGTGTGGAATACAAGAGCTTGGATACTGCAAGATTCTTATTTTAGCATTGAAAAATATGATGTGATATTAATTGTCTCTGGAAATATATGGATGATTGAAGCCATCTCTGTTTTACTTGGTGTGTCTAAAAAACTTACAAACTAGAGGTGCTTATAATGTTTTACAGAGCTATTTTTCCTTTCCGACAATGATATTTGAGCTTAGTGTAAGATAAAAAAATACTGAAATTTTAATATCTGGTTTTAGTATTAGTTGAGATGGTGATATAGCAAATAGTGCTTTTTTTACTTGTGTGTTTTAGTTGATAATCATTATGTTGAATACAAGATCGGTTCTTGTTTTCAGAAGCTTTGAACATGAGGTTCCCGGATCCAGATTTGGTATGCATAACTTTTTAAAGTCAGTTCCATTTAATTCTGATCTTTCATAAAATATTTAACTTTAGGCTATTGATTTGACAGTCTTGTTTGTGGAGTTCTGTTATTGCAGAGAACCAGAATAAACTCCCAGGGTTTTCATGCTTTCGACACTAATATCTGAAGGGGGCCTACAGGGATGCTTGGGAGGGGCACTTCATTAGGGACTGTAGTGAGAGGACAAGGGGTAACGGGTTCAAACTTAAACAGGGAAGTTTAGCTTGGATATGAGGAAGAAATTTTTTACTGTAAGGGTGGTGAGGCACTGGAATGGGTTTCCCAGGGAAGTTATGAATGCTCCATCACTGGTGGTGTTCAAGGCCGGTCTGGACATAGCCTTGGGTGGCATAGTTTAGTGGGAGATGTCCCTGCCCATGGCAGGGGGATTGGAACTAGATGAGCTTAAGGTCCTTTTCAACCCTAACTATTCTATTATGATTCTATGATTCTAACTCTCTTTAGTGCTTTGTCTATTGTACAAAGACCAAATTCTTGGCTTTGCAAATGTTCTTAGGAATAAAGTTACTGCTGGTAATTTCCTTTGAGTTCAGCAATGCCCACATTGTTTTCAGAGAGGAAGTGGCTCCTTAGAGGCATCTTTATCTGTGCAATGTAATGGAAAGGCTCTGATGCATCTCTTGTCATGAAAGGTTTATTGTTCACCTTCTTGTCTGAAGTTTTCCTGTCATTTTCCTGCCCACCAAATCCTCAAACAGGTATACAGTGCTGGTCTGTATAGATATCGTCTCCTGGCAATATGGTGAACTTGGCTAGCAGGACACATGCACTAGAAACACCAGGGTAAGGTATTGCACAATGAATTTACAAAATGTTCAATTGTTAGGGGGGCAGTGCATCAGAAACATATGAAATCTATAGAAGTAGAGTTGGTGACAGTGGTGGGCATAGCATTTGAGACTTATTTTCTGGAAGATAAAGCTAGCTATGTTGGAACATGACAACAAAAGAACCAAATATTATTAATCAAAAAGTTATTAATTTCCGATATTTCCATTCCAGGGGGTTTAGTGCCAAAACTGTAGGAAGCAGATGCATGGGGAAAAGTTTTGCAATAAAATGGCATCATTAATTTTAAGTACTTCACTAAGCAATACCTTTCTTGACCATACAGAATGATAAAGATTTTACTTTATGTAAGGGAGCCCTGAAAGGTATCAGGACAGAAGACTCTTAAAAAACCCCAGTTCTCATGTTTGACAGGGGTCAAGCATTGTGCCCGCTGTAGATGAGCCGTTTGGAGCCAGATTGTCAATCCAAATGCAAGCTGCTCCATTTCCTGTTTATGCCTGTGCAGTTACACATCCTGACTCGCTCGCCTTCAGCTGCAGGTTTTTCCGCACTCCCTAGGAGATTTCTTCCTTAAAATGGTTTGTTATTTATCATTTATGTAAGCCATTGGAATTTTGTTAATTCCTGTTTTACTTAGCACATGCAAAACGGTATCGTTAGCTAAAGGAAGATAATATTAAAGTAGTAAGTGTTACTGATACTACTAATTAAATGACCTTTGCAAGCTAAAAGTCTGATCAGGCTATGCCTGAATGTAGAAAACTGATGCCAAGTTTACTGCTTCACAGAGGCCTGGCCTATTTTATGTCTGACCTGAGGTTATCAGCAATTAAAACCTGGTCTACTCATTTAAAAATAAGTTTTTTGTATATTGCTCATTTACATTATTCCATCTTTCATAAGATTAATTAATCATGCTTGCACTGTAAAGTGACGTTCTCAGCAGAGAGGTTTGTTTGGTATGTTCAAGGAGTTCCTCTGTTGACAGAGATTGTTAGGACTTTTTTGTTGTTCAACACTATAGCTCCTAAATAGTTTTGGTTTAATTTTTTATCTCCTCATTCAATAAAGAACCTGACAGTTCACAGTTTTGTCCTTTCCCCTTAAATTGGAACACAATGAGGAATAATCTGATTAATAGCCAGGTTAACCCTGTCAAGATTTCTTCTGCATTGTCTAACTCACGCCTTTCTTTAAAGCTAAAGTTTTACTTAATTTAATGGGCTTTCTTAGACGTAGCAAAAAGCTTTTGTTAATTACCTACATGCCTGGCTTAAAAGCTAAAGGAGGATAGTTGCTGAGGAATGAGGTTGCTTTTTAAGCCTTACTTCCAAGCCAATGTGGATGCTAGTTGATAAAATATCTGACAATGAAACTACATATTCATCCCTCCACCTCTTTTCTTGCTTCACTGTAATTAGAAATCAGATATTTACATATGCTACACTGGTTTATATGGAAGTAACATTGAAATTGGAATGGATTTTGTTAATCTAACTGTGGACTTTCCTGTAAAATAACTGATATATGGCTTGAGCAGAGTAAGTCCAAGCATATTGAACCAGCATAATTACAAGGAAAAGGAAGAGCACTTTGCAGCTTTTCTGGAGTCATTAGGAGGAGTCATATTTTCACTGTACTCAGTACGAGCAGGATTGGATATGATCTTCAGTAGGGGTCAGTTGTCCTAGTTTCAAAGTTAATCGCCATTTTGCCCTTTACACTATCAAAGAACATGTGAGACACTTATACAGACTGACAAAACCATGTAAGCACCTATAACGAAAATTGAGTTCTTCCTTTGATCACTTACTCTTAGTTTGTGAATAACTCAAACTTTGTAGCACTGTCTGTGCTTATTAATGTAGTTTATATTGGAGTGGTATCTATTTACTTACTAAGAATTAATGGGTCTTAATTTAGTGATACCACTATGAGGCAAAAAAAAATCTAATTGTTCCCTTTTACAGACTGAAACTGAGACACTCCATGTAGTGATTTGTGTAACCTAGTGTGTAGGACTGTTAGAGACATGTTGAGACAAAGCCCTTGGTTTTTCCAGCCCCAACTCTGAGGTGGCCTCAGCCACCCATCCTACAAATGAAGTACCAAAGATTCACACCTGACACTTGTGTTCTAAACTTCTTCCCCATTCAAAACTCTGTCCTTTCCAGCAGAAAAAAAAGAAACCCAAACAAATCACCTGAAGGCACAAGTCAGCTTTGGAAAACTCATTATAGAAAATATCATTCATGTACACAACTGAATAAATTCCTTTACTCCCAAGGGATGATTATATTTAATGATAGAGTAGAGCTGAGGTTTGGAAATTTGGTTTGAATAGATGTTAAACTAATCATTAAATGTAATCAAGTTTATTTTCTACATTATTTGAAGTCAAAACGGTGATCAGAGTTTCTTTCCAGACCTTCCCTGTTGTCTCGATAAATTTTGTTAGATAACAGCTGATGAGAGTATTTATATCTTGAGTAAAGTGAGTATCGTTTGACTATAATTTTCTATTCTTATCATTTATTGTTTGCTTCTTACATTATAGATGTACTTGATGTAAATTGCAGAAAATTGCATTTTAAACCTCTTTTCCTCAATTGTCCTTTCAGTCCACCTAAGATCATGAAAACACTCTGCAGTACCCAAGTTAACTTTAGAATGGTTAAGCAGCAATTCCCTTGATGACCATGTTCACATTGTGAGATGCATCAGCACACATGTTTTGTCTATCAGGCCAAAAGAATATCCCATTAGGGCTTTTCCCCACAGTAATCAAGGGTGAAGACAGCAAAACAGAATTCCCTTCAGAGGATGCAGCAATGAAATGAAGTCAACATTTGTTAAGGACTAAGGCTTGGGGTTAGTTCCTTTTTGCAGTATATTGCAGAGTGACTTCAGTTTGCTATAGCAAAGGGAGCCACAGTAAAAAGTACCAGAACACAGATTCATTTAGCAAAATGCACTGTTGTGCATAATGCTCCTTAGGCTCAGACTTGTTGCTGGTTGAAGCTGGCCTGTTGCCCCTTGTCCACTCCAGCTGGGTAAACCTGCAAATCTTTGCTAAGGTACACTTACAGTGTGTAAGGTCTCAGGCTCTAATTAAATGCAGAATACATGTGCATAGGCTTTCCAGATGTTTTAGGTAATGTAACCAGTAGTTAATGTAATAGGAGGTGAAAGAGTTGGTGTAAAATATTTGTGTATTTGAAAATTTTAAACCATGGTGTTTGCTTTTCTCCTCTGATTTTCACAAATTTTTTCTTTTATTTAATAACAAAACCCATTTTGCCTACTAGAAGCACATCAGCCTTTTCCTAGAAAAAGAACCCCAAACAACCCTGGCTGGCATAAAAGCAAATAGCCTGTGGATTTGGCAAGATGATAAACAGAAAAACTGTCATTAGTGTCTAAAGATTTCTCTTCCATTTGCAGTGGGATATTGCATTATGCCTCTAGATGTGATATGCGAATAGTAATCTCGCTTTCATGCACCTTGGCATGCCTTGCTGGAGACCACTCAAAATCTTACTTTAAAAGCCAAACAAACAAAACCGAGGCAAACAAAACAAGCTATGTTCACAGCTTTAAGATATCATCGGTGTGTCTTTACCAAAGACCCAGTTTTACCAGCCTCTTCTTTGTAGAGTTCTCATCTCTGATTATGTGATAAAGGCTAATTTTGTCAGGTTGCTTTGCCTTTGTTTAGCTTATTTTTTTAATTTTTTTTTGTCCTAGAATTCTTAACCTTTCCATACTTTCAGTGTATTTTTATATTATTGCAGAAATTCCCCTTCCTTCTCCTGTGGCTAGCAGGAAGCCAGCAGGATACCAATACTGCTTACTCACGGAAATTAAAAACAAAACAATAGGTAAGAAAAATAAAGAAATAGAACAAACAAGAGACACTATCTTTTCTGTTAAGCTTAATGTGTTTGTGCGTCGGTTATTTAATATATTGGAGCTTAAAGTACTGAAACATCCCTGAGAGAGTTTCTGCAGAATTTGGCTCCTAGTTATTTGAGTTTCCGCAACTGGAAATGTGGTGTTCCCAAAACCAGAAGCTGAAACTGGTCCTGTCTGTGTGTCCATGATATGGGTAAAAAAGCAGTAAGCTCGCAAGTGTAGCCTTGCATCCCAGAGTCCATTATCAAGGTGTGATAGTTGATATGGACATATTGCCTGTTTATTAACGTATTTTTCTCGTACCCCTGCAGTGGCACTTACGGGACTCACGAGATGGGCACAGGTGATATCAGGTTATCTGGATGTAGAACTTCATTGTACCCTCAAAATGTGAGGTCTCTCTCCTGTCAAGTCTTTCTTGAGGTGCTTGAACTACAGTACTCTCCTGCTTCCATGCAGGACTGCAGTGTGTCAGGGGAGCACTTTCCTTTGAGTGTGCCAATCCAGAGAAGAGCACCAACTCCTCACTTCTCTGCTTGTGCTGTTCAAAATGACCTCAGTACAAAAGAGAAGGGGAAAGTATGCTTCCATCTTTTTCTCTTAGTGATGGTAGTGATATGAATATGTGATCAAGTTGTCTGTTTCCCCTTGAATCAGAATGTAGCTCCTCAGGGGGTGTCTGCTTAAAACATTCTTTTAATGCAATTAATTAATTTGCATTTCTGTAACTTCTAACCCACCCCTCCTTCTCAAACATTGATTTCATGATCTCAGTCTCATATTTTCTTCCAAAGTTGCGTATCTCTTATTTTCTTAATTCCGTACTCTAAAGTTCATCAGCACCATGGACGTAAGGTCAGAGGCTTGTATCTAATTCTACTCTAGACAATGGGATAAATAGACGTCTCCATTTGCTACTGACACGTGTGTGAAGAACAGCTCATAACATGATTGAACTCCATTGATTTTTCATAAAAGTTTAATAAGATGATACAGGTCAAAAGCATTGCAAAATTTGCAATAAATTCCTGTGGTGATCTGAACAAGACTTGGTGGGGAGAGCTGATACCATAGGATTTTAAATACATGTTGAATTATACAGGAGGGAATGAGGACTTGAAACTTGTTTGTTAATGATTTTGAACATTAGACTTCAGATTATTACAACATTGCATGGCTCGCTTGTTTACATTTTGGTTTTATTAACAGGTGATTTGTACATAACTGCTTTAGTAGGCAGCAGATCTCAGAAAAATACTTCAATCAGTCCCCCAAAAGGAAACCTCAGATCTACATGTGAGTAAACACTTTCTTTTCCCATTTTCCCCTGAAATAGTTGGCTAACATTGCATGAATGCATTCAAATCAGGTGAGGCCCCAGCTGTGCTACAGTTTTTAACCAAATCCAGGGCACTGTTTCCTTTTCTGTTTGTTTCCAGATGATAACTGAGCTGCTTGCAGTGTAAGTTAGATGATTAAAAATCATCGGGGCAAAATGCAGCCTGTGCTGCACCAGTTACAGATGCTCCGTGGGCTTAATATACAGGAAGCACCTCTGCAGAAAGCATCAGCAGCTTCTCCAAGGGCTTAGAGGATGTCCCTGCATCCCATCCGCTCCTCTGTGCTGCTCCGGGAGCTCTGACCGCAAGTGGGGAGGCCTTCTGTGACACATTGCTGCTGCCATGCTCATGGCTGCAGGCCAGAGCTGCGGGCTGAGATGTCCCTCAGGACATGAATTTTTAACGAGCAGCAAAACCTTTTTATGGCTTAACTTTGTTCCCTGAGCTCACAGGCTGCAGAGGAACAGGATGTTTATTGTATGTACGAAGGCTGTTCCCACTGAAGAGGGGCTGTGCCTAGGGTGGTCACAGCTCCCTTCTGGGCCCGCACCACCATACCTCTTAGTGGTGGTGTGGTGGTGTGGGTCCTGAGGACCTGCCCTGGGAATGGAGGTTACACCTGGGAATTCTGTGCCTGGCTGTCCTGATTTCTCTTTTCAGCAGCAGAAGGCTTAATCTTCTTTCCTCCCATGATTAATAATTGCCTCTTCCCCGCGCTGGCAGATGTGTTGTCTGGTTTTGGTCTCCACACTGAACTCCATGGAACTCGGTGCAGCTCTGCTCAGGAGGGAGGTCCTTGACTCTGAAGTACCCCAGGGCTGATTCATTCCCTTTGCCCTTTTTTGTTTCCAGCAATAGTTTAGGTGCTGCTATTTTCTAATTAGTATCATAATTAAAATATGTTTTCAGATAATTTCAATTTATCCAGTATCTATGTGAGCTTCTAGATCTTTGCGCAATATCTGTTGCTATTAAGACACTGTAATTTGTTAGTACTTGAGCAGCTGATTTCCTTCATGCAGATGAGTCTTGATGATGTTTCCATTAGTATTTATTCTGATATTTATATTAGCGGGTTTCAAAACTCATCATCCTGGAGTGATTCTTCAGCTATGTCAGCAAACTATGGTGGCTCACAAAGCTGAAAGCATTTTCTGAGCTGGGCATGGTCCCAGGAAAAGGGTATGGAGGACAGGACACTGTTGCCCACTGGTGGGTGGACGGTAAAGGTCTTGACCGCTGCCTCCTCTCTTTGCTCCAGCTCTGCTCTCAGGTGGAAGGACAGGGTCCTATGGCCCACACAGCCTTGTGATGTGTGTTGAGTAATGGACCAGGTAGGAAATGAAAATAGTTAATTTCTGTTCTGCACTCCCAAAATTGTGCCATAACTTTCCCCAGAGTCACTCAGGTTGGATAGGTTTTGTTCTCTCCACCCACCCTGCTGTCTGTTAAGGGAGCGATTCACCTAAAGGAAATATCTGGGGTCCCATAGGGAAGAGGGACTGTACATATGCAAAGCACTGGGTTTTTTTTTCAGGTCTGTTATCCAGCAGTTGATTTTATACAAAAGCAAAGTTATTTTTGTGAGGCCTTTCCCACCCTTTGAAAATTGAGCACCCCTTTTCGAGGGTTTTTTGGATACATTTTTTCTCATGAATCTCTCATTCTGCTAATGTGTGTTATTTTTTTTTCCTTCTCTGCAAAGACTTGTGATTTTCAAATGTGTGTGAGCGGCATTTATTCCCCCCTCCAGTAATATTATGACTAATGTTTTATGCTTCTGAAGAATTCAGCACTGTGGGAAAACACAGAATGCTGTGTACCAAAGAAACAGAAGAATATTGATGTATTCAGATGAAGGGAAATAAAAATTGAAGCCAGACTCACATCTGCCTGTAAATTATTAGGATGTGTACAAGTGTAATTTAATAGAGAATAACTTAACTGTACCCTAGCAATGGTATATTTTATTCTCCATGCAAACAATAAGAAATGTGTTTTTTCTTCAGAAATAGAGTTGATCTATTAGGTAGGGAAAGCAGTGTCTCCTAAAGGTAATATTATACCATTGGAAAACAGTAATGTAGGGAATCTTAGAGATAAGACTACAAAAAACAAGCTGACATTCATAAAATTGGCTTATTTATGTATAAATGGATTTCTTTACAGGAGTTGAGTGGTTTTGTCTTTAGGCAGTGATTCAAGGGATGAGCTCTGAACTGGGGATGCAGTTAACCCTAAAGACTCAGGAAACTATGAACACTGATTTCTGTTGGAAGCCTTTGTGTGTAAGGCTCTGTAGCCCCAAAGAGCAACCAAGTGGCTTTCATTAATCTTATGTCTTTATTTACCATGTAACTTGCCCAGTCAGTTGTTTGTCAGGGTGTGGGGCACTGGTCCGTGGAGTGACAGGCACCTTTCCTTGTTCAGCCCCTGTGTGAAATCCCCTTCTGGCACCAGCCTTTGAGACAGCTCTTGGGCTTCTGCTCTGCTGCCTCCTGTGACTGTCTGGATGCCTTGCAAGGTCCATTAGGAGAGGGATTAAAAAGCGATTTGTTTGTCCCCAAAACAGAGGGAAGCAAGTGTCAACATGCCTGAAAGCTTGTAAGACCTCATCTGAAACTTCAGATACTCACCACTACTGCTCCACAGTACTGCTCCCAATTACTGATGCTTCCAAGGACTCTCTGTTCATGCTCTAGTTGCTGCTTTTGCTTATGCTAGAAGAGTGACATCAACAGAGAACCATGGGTCTGAAATATTCCCTTGTTGATATTGCTTGGGTTTGGGTTTTCTGAAAGATTTTTGGGGAAGGCACTTTCCCCTCAATTTATTTTTTGTTTGGGAGGAGTCTTTTTCTCTTATTTCTGTATTGAGGTTTTTGGTTGTTGGTTTGTTTCCTTTTCTGTTTGTTTCCAGGTGATAACTTTGTTTTCTCCTTTCTGTCTCTATTTTACAGCCAGTAATTTATTTTAGCTTTTGTGTTATCCCTTCTGTAATGTTCCAGTGTGTTTTCTGGTTTTGACTTTTGAACTTACACGAAATATCCCTTCCTGAGTCAGGCGTGCATGCAGAACTGATTTCCTTTGTAGACATACAAAGACTCATTGGTCAGGCTGGTTTTGGTGTGGTTTTGGCAGTCATGCAAGAAAACATCTAGAGGAAACCTACATATCATGTGTGAACAGTGGAATGCAGATTATGCAAATAATTTCTTTTATGTCAGAGAAATTAGATTGATTTATTTGCCCAAGAATTGCCTGTGATTGGTGTTACTGTCTGCACTGACTAAAGTCTTATAGCATCATGGAAAGATGTGATACAGATGATCAGTTGAAGTTTATCCTAAGGGAGTTGGAACAGGGTGGGGGACCTCTCTTTTTAAGACAGGTCTTTTCCTCTGTCCTTCTGCAAATAATCTCTGCCAGTAAGTTAATATACAGCTCACTAGTATGAGTCTATATTCTATATTGCTGTCATGAAATGAGTATGCTGTGATGTATTAAAGTAAAATATCATAAGCTTTGATGATATATTAATGCAATACATCATTAAGGTGCCACTGCTCTTATGCTGCGTTACTCAAAACATTACCGTGTGGTTGGGTTAGCACACAAGCATCTGTGTGGATGAAGTAGCATTTCTATATCTAAAACTACAGCGAAACTGAAGATCTTGTATGTGCAAGAACAAATTAAGATCTGAACACCAGGGGTTTCTGAAGAGAGGGTTGAGCTAGGTGGGGTCTGAGGTCAGAGCTGTGTGCTTGCAAAACTGCTATCTGGATGTACAGCAAATATGGGAAGGAGAGGAGAAACTATTGAAACCAATAGCAAGTTTTCATTCTCTTTCAAAGAATAGCATGACATGCGCTATTTTATATGAATGTGTTCACGTTTTTCCCAAATGTCTTGACGTGATTTTTTTTTCAGGGTACTTTTTGCAGTTTTCCCTTTACCTTGCAATTTGCTGTCGTATTTTTTGGGATAATTAGGTTGAGCAGGTTTTCTGCAGACAGAGCAGCTTTTTTGTGTTGTGTATGTCAGACATTTCTGGTTACAGAAAGGAAAGTAGAGTGGGTTCTGGCAGGGAGTGGCTTTCTTTCAGCGAGGTTTGTTTTTACTGTGTTCCCAAACATATCCAGTTTTGGATGACCTTTGCAGAAGGATTCTCAAGCAAACTGGAAAATTCCCCTCACCATGAACTGGGAATCAGACTGGAACAAAAGGTATTGCATAACATGTTAAATACTGGTGATGATGTTGAATATTCATCTCCTTGTTTTCTAACAAAAAGACTCTAGATGTTAAGTGTGTATGTATCCTTATGAACTTCCTATTTGTCACCTCTAAATGCACTGTAATGTGATGAATGTTACAGATGTTATTGGCTGCATGTATGTCCTTAAATGGACGGTATTTATTGCCTGGTTTTGTTGAAAATCCAACTTACAAATGCTTCAGTCTGACATATTTACTAAATCTAAATATTGGTGTTTGACCTAATTTGTGTCATTTTTGCTATTCATGCAGTTGGGTGCAAGGTGTGCCCATTATTGATATATTTTTTCCTCTATAATTTTAAAAACAGAAGGATGCAGAGGCACATGTAATATACCATGCTTTGTGGAACCCACTGAGAGCAAACTTCAGGAGCATTTCGAGGTACTGCAAGACAACCTTTCCAGTATAAATTGCTCTTTTGTTCTTCATGATGAGAGGTGTAAAGTATCCAGTATAAAAAGCTGTATTTCTCTGGTTTCACCCTAAGCAGTATTTGCATAAATTTACCCAGTTTTTTACATCACAGTTTTCTTGACCACTAGATGGCATTGACATTGTTGGCGTAAGTTGGGGGGAGATGGAAGATACTCAAACCTCGTCCTTTCAGTGACCCCCATCTTCCTTCTTGCTATCCCAGAAGCCCAGCCGCATGAGAATATTGTCAAGTACCCAGAGTTAAGACCATACCTTGGCTTTGCGTAACATTTTTTGTCTTACTTAGGGAAACCTTGATGGAGAACTTAAAGAAAATTTTGGGAAGCTGGTTGTGAGAAGTAATTTTCTAGGGAAGAAAAATAAGAGGAGAAAAGTTATGTGTAAAAAATGGTTCCTTTTTTTCATCTGTTGCTTTTTTGATGTTTTTTAAGTTGATATTCCAGTGGTGTGCTCCAGCTTCAGGACTAGGAAGCTGAGTGGTGGGTTGGGCATCACATCCTCCTACTTTAAGCAGAAAGGGAATTTATACCACAGGCTTGTTTGTATTTAGTTTGGGAAACAGTGAGAGTCTTCCACTAACCTGTGTAATACGTGAGGAGCATTTCATTGGGTGAGAGTCCTAGGAAAGGTTTTTGCTGCTGGGGTTGTGTGTTACTGATACAGAAGTTCTTAGTTTTTAATTAGCTTTTGCTAATTAAAATTAAGGCAGGAGGTGGCACAAGAATGAAAGTAACAGAGCCTGAAAAACTGCGGGGCAATGAAGTAACTGAACTCTTTCATATGGGTAGTAGCAGAGAAATATGTGCTGTATCCTGCTTGCTATTCCTTTACTAAGCATTAAACCTTTTCAAACACGTTTTGGTAGTAGCTAAGTATGCAGTCAGGTCAGGGCTTTGTCGTGCTAGTGATAAACATACAGCTTCCTGTGCGATGAATGAAATTTGATGTAAAACAAAACACCACTATCATATAGATAACATCAATGATATTATTAGAGAGCAGTATCTCCCCATTGTAGGCATGCTGTGTTTCAACATCTCTGAACGCAAAAGCATTCACTGCTAAGGCAAGGTGATAGAAAAACTTGTTGAAATGGTTTGACGTTGCATGTTACTTCTTCACTCTAATGTACTGTATCAGCCAACGCTGGAGTGTGAGCGCACTGTTCCCAGTACTTGAAATTCATTACTTTGAGGGAAAATAAAAAGTCATAATTGAGCTGTAGGAGCTCTGCTCTGTTGCTTTACCCTTCACTAAATGATATGCCACCAGTCAGGTCGATCCATTCCATATGGGTGTATTTGAAATGTCAAGTGTCCCTCTGAAATGGAGATTCCCATCTGAAGAAGTAATAAACGTAAAGCATGTGGGGGCCCTCCCACAGCTTAGTTCATCAGGAAGCTTTTGGTAGTGTCAGAGAGGAGATTCATTCTTACCTGTGACTGAGGCCCAAAGGAGAATTTTCTTAGGGGTAGAGATCCAGATTAGTCTCCTTTCTCCAAGGAGAGTTGGAAGCTGTGTTCCAGGACTCAGTCTCCCGCAGCTGGATTTAGTTAGCACATTGTCAACACCTGTTTTTAAAACATTGCTAACCCATCACCATTCATTCTGTTTTCACAGGCTTCATGTTTCTAAAACATTTGCTGCATGGTGATTTCCTTGCCACCCATGGCTCTTGGCTGCAGCTGGGCACAGTCATTCCCTGCTCACTGTCCTGACCAGCGCTGGCAAGGGCAGCCAGTCTTTTGAGTGGAAGTTCCAGAGCAGAGGAGGTGGGATAGGGGGAAGAGGCTGGTGGCCTCTGTGACTACTTACTTGGAGATGTAGCTGTAGTAATGAAATAGCTAGCCAGCAGCTGCACATTGGCCAGCTAAAACCCAGTTTTCTAGTGCTGGCTATGCTCCATGTAAAGCTTGAAAATCAAAGCAAAGTGATCTTGTTGGATGATGAGTTAAGCCTGAGCTACGCTTGAGGGTCTGGGGTGCAGATAGGGGGGGAATGAATAAGACAATTAGAGGAGGAGTGAGAAGTGCAAACTTCTCGTAACTTTATAGGGGATATAATCTCACTTTTGGAAAGAAAATGTATTACTGGTATGTTTCAATGGATTTGCTGACTCCAAGGTGGCAGTGGATTTGGAGATTGAATTCTTAAAAAATCAGTGAAACTCTCAGCACTGCCATCATAAAAGTACACTGCGGGTCCTGCAAGTTTTGTAATGTAAATTTATTGATGCCTGTGCTGGTTGTACATGCCAATGCCCTAAGTATTATTCCATCTCTGACAGTGTCAGCATGTGGTCTCACTGAAAATGCCTTAAGTTGTTATGTGTATGACTAGAAACTGCCATGTATACCTCTTTAAAAAGAGAGGCTGGTTTTGGAAATCGAAAGAGCTTATTTTTTTATCTATTAGCTTCACAAGGAGTTCCTTATAACTATAAGCACTGACCCAATGAGCCAAGTACCTCCATCAAACGTTTCACTTAATGATGTCTTTTATTACAGTTCAGCGACCCAATAGACTCAGTATCTGCATGATGAGCTAAATGCCTTCGAAAGCTCAGCAGTAAAACTTTCTGCACATCAAGTGCTGTTGAAAATGTCCTCCCATGACTTGAGTAGGCTTTTTTTTTTTAATCTATATATATATATAGTGTAGCTTAGAAGAAATTACACAGTAGCAAAACACATCATGTGAGAATCAGCGGCTGCAAATCTACAAGTATTAATTAAAGATCAGTGTGCTCAAGAGAGGTGTTTTGCAGTGTCCATATTACCAAGCACATGTCTGTGCTCTGAACTTCAACAAATACAGAATGGACCAATTCCTAAACTAACTGCTAAATTTTATGCTTGGAGGTGACTGTTCTCTTACATGCAGTTATACTTGGGTTGCTTTTCTTCTTTCCTCCCCCTTTTTTTTTTTTTCCTTTTTAATGATTCCATGCAATCCTTCTCCCTCCTACCTTTTGCAGAAAAACCCTTTCTTGGATTGAATAACTTGCGGAGTTTACATTTTGCCGTCTGTTAGAGTGACCAGAAACCAAACCCATTATGTTATGTGAATGGGCTGTGGAAAAAAGTCTTTTGTGTAATAGAGTGAACTAAAAGTACTCTGTCATTTTCAGCATCTTTCTTTGCTCTAATTGAAATGAATTCCTTTGCATTTTTGTTGTAGCTTTGCACAGCTTCTCCAAAAGCCTTGCCTTTTAACTTTTCCATTCTTTCTTATCTGTGCAACAGGCCTGCTAGCTACCTTTTAACAGCTCAGCCTGTAAAAGGAGGATGATTTCCATCAGCAGTATATTGGCTGTTCCCAATCACACATGTGCCATGCATGCACTGTTCAGAAACCAGCCTGGGCTGGGGCACAGTGACCCTTTTGTGGTTTCCAAGGTGTATAGTGCCTACAGGGATGAGGCATGGCAAAGCTCTAATGCTCAAGATTTTTAGTTCTGGGGAAGATCAGATCCTTAAAATCAGTTTTGTAGCAAGATCATTTTCTTGCAAAAGGCTCCACTTAGTTTTACGTTAATGAAAGATGCGTATTTGCCTTCATGTCAGAAATACTCATTGAGAGAGTTTGAAAAACCTTTGAAGACCATTACAGCTGTAATTGGTGTGCTTTGTATTGGGTGGAGAATCTGAAAGGTTTATTTCGAGAATATACACTCTTAAGGGCAGGAACTGTTACTCATCTGTGCTTGGAAAGCAGCAGCAGCACAATCTGGATAACAATAATACTACAGAAGGCTGAAAGAACAATTAAAAAGTGGAAATAGTGACCTAAGGGAGGAAGGAGGAACACTTCACTTAGCACGCCGATGACTGCGTATCGTGTGTTTGGGGAAATCAGAGGGGAGAGAGAGACTGAGAGTTGTTAGAGAGGATCATACTCTCAGAAGAACCATGTTGAAATCTCTGCTTGTGTTTGAAATATCAAATAACTTGAAGAAAAATCCTTTGAAACGGAAAGAGGGAATTTGTCCTCTTTTGTGTTTCTTCCCAGGAGAGCTTGCCTTGTTCTTCAGTTCTTTCTTTTTCCTTCCTTAGTACCTTGGGACAGGGGGAGTCTGTCAATAAAGCACCATCCCCAAAGCCAGGCTTTATTTGTGAATGCAGGAGATCTGCACAAAAGGTGCCTTCTGCCTGTTAAATCCAGCATCGCAAGGCTGCCCCTCTGTAGCAGCCTGAGTGCTCTTGAGGAAGTCTCCCACCAGTAACACCTCAAGTCCTGATGGCACTTATCAACTATTTCTCATGTTTGTTATGGGTTTTAAATGTTATTGTGACAAGTAATCATGTTTCTGGAGCAGCGCAGGATGTAGGTCAGCCTTGGCTGAGTGTTATAGGTGGGAAGAGCAAAGCAGCACATCCTGGGGATTTTCCAGGATTACAGAGGAGTTTGTGACTGAAAAGAATTAGGGATTCCTGGGTTATCTGCTCTGGATCCCCAGGAAGCATCTTTAATATAAGCTGTATTACTGATCTGAGCCTCAAATGCCTCATGACTAACAGACCTATTGAAACAGATTTTTTTTAATGGGGGTAGAACTTCTTCCTCTCTTATCCATCTTCTGGAACACGTGTGTTTGTCTGTACATATTTTTTTCTCAAAAATAATTCTTTAAACTCCAAACAAATTATCATTTTCTTCCTGGCTACACCAGTGTGTATTGTATTACGGCTTTCATGAGAGAGCATTAAAACAAAGCAGAACAACTACAAAGTGATTACCAGGAAGAAAACAGGGCTTTTCTAGTGTCCTTGGCCTCGATTTTATCACCTTAAAGTGATGACTTCCTTTCTAGAGCTTTTTTCTTGGTTTGTGTACATTATCTCTGTGTGTAGTCATTCACATGAAATCAACCTCTGAATGGTGCCGAACTGTAAATTTAGCAAATTAGGTGAGAGGTGAGTCTGGGTGCAGCTCATAGCATCTGTGCACGGATCCTTTAATAAATTGTCTATTTGAAAATATCTGTTATTAAAGTTCTGCTTTTTTTTCACAAGTCCCATGTTCAATAAATGGACGGTGATTCTGCATTATTAATTACTTCCAAGTATATTAATTGGGGAATGTAGTGCTAGAGCGGCAGTCTCAGTAAACCTATCTCTGTCTATTCACAGGCAAGCAACTCCTATACTGTCGCACAGTCGGGCTGTGCAGCAAGCACGCCTGTTGCCTCCTTGGAGTTGTTGCTCCATCCTGTGCAAAATGTTACTGAGACATTGTTGATGGTGCTCCGACAGACTTCCTCAGGATCATGGCACAGCAGGTGAGGTACCAGCCAGTCTTGCTGACAGCAAGGAAAGGTGTCTTGGATCTGTCACCTGAGAAAGTGCAGTGGGTTTCTTTTCCTAGTTTTTTTTTTCACTGCAGGACTCCCAAGGGGTAAAGTTGGGTCCAAGTTCTATACATTAGAAAAACTCAATAAATAAAAAAAAACTAAAAAGAGAGATTTTGTTCCTTTTTCTCTTCTTGGCAAAGGCTGTTTTCTTGGTTGAGTATTGTGAAGTGTGTTGGAGCGAAATTGTCTTGAAAAAATTTATCCTAGCCCTGATGCTGCTGCTCTATTTAGATTCCACTGTTAGTGTTTATGTGCTCTTTTTGAACTGAAATTCTTGGATGATTCCTATTTTCCCTCTGAAAACAATGTTTGGTAAGAATGGTTGATTAATTAGGTCTGTAGAGCTGGTCATTGTAAGCTAAGACATGGTGGACTAACTTGTCTTGCTTTTGGCTGGGGTTTCTTTAGCTTGGTCTAACCAGGTCCAGGAGTGCTTTCCTCTTTTGACATTTGTGGTCACTTTGCTGCTTCAGAACATGCAGACAGTACTGTGTTCTTGACTTTCTCCCTCCTCAGCATGTTGGCAACTTTCGCAAAAATCTTGATGCCTTGGTAAAGTTGACTTGTGGGTTTTGTTTGTGATAGAAAGAAGAGGAAAATTAAAGCAGAACTATAGCATGAATTGGGGTGGGGAGAATCCGAGTGGAATGAAAGGGTTGGAAAGGCATCAAGAGGCTCACATGAAGAATGAGGGCTGTCACTGGGTTTTCAATAAAGTGAGTGAGCAGAGGAGGAGGACTAAGAAAGAAACAGAAACCATGAGAAGTGGCCCAGCCCCACCTTCTCAGGGCCAGCACCTCGGCTTCAGCATCTGAGGCTAGGTATGCAAAGACATGCAGGGCATTGCAATTGCAAACCCAGGTATCATGGGACTCATGGAATGTCTTCTTAAGGAGAGTAGGGCATCGCTGTAGAATATTTCCACCGAATTTGCTGAAGTGCAAAACAATTTAACACAGTTCGTGAGGCAGCTACAGTGTTTGATTTTGAATAAAAACATCCTCCAGTAATAAGCTTCCTTCTTCACAGCATGAGTTAAATGAATTGATTAAGCTTATTCAATCAATTATTCCATGCCATGGATTTTATCTGAAATTTATATACATAGTAAGCCAAAACTGTCCTTACTGAATGAAAATTAAAACCAATATCACTTACTGCGGCAGGTCTCTAAAATACATAAATAATAATTTATTCAGGCCTTGTTAATACTTTAAAGCAATGATAATAATCCAACATAATTTATTGATTTTTTTTCCTTTAGATTAAAAGTTAATCAAGATTAAATATTTATGAGACATAAATATCCTTCTGTCTCCCCCATGTCCATGTACTTACTTTTTATTTTATTTTGGAGCTGTTCCTCCCCTGTTATCTTTTAACTTTTTACTGTGGTTTATGAGCTGATGATAATAGACATTTACAATACTCCATATTTCTTACTGTGGAATTCAAATGCAGGCGGTCCTTAACGTGCAGTTGTAATGTGCTGCTTTGCTCTAGGAAGAACTTTTCTTTGATACATGGAGGTTGAGATCACTTTGTAAAAAGCAGGGCAGCTATAATGATGTAGTGCAAGATATAAACACCACAGTATTGATTAGAAAGGCTTGCCTTGCTTCTCTGCTTACACGAGTGGGAGATGTCACTGCCAACCAGGAATCAAGCCATGTGGATGACTGAAGCTCGGTGTCCCTGGGGAGCGGTGCCTCATGAAATATTTTATACTGGAACAGAAGTACTGGATGTTTGAATGTGCTTTAGGAATTCCCATCAGTGGCATGTGGCATGTGTGCATGTGTCTGTAAGCTTGCCAGCAGCTACTAAATGGCCGTCAGCAGTTTATGTTGTACAAACAGTGGCTTGTTTGGGGTCCTTCCCACAAATACACTTTATTCCCTCTGGTGCAGAGTCCCTGTTTTACTATATAATTACAAGTGACAGCCTGGATTGGTAGTATCCAGCAAACATTCAGCAGCATCAGTCACGGCATGATTGATGTGGATGCTGCACAGGGATGCTCGGGAGGCTTTTGCTCTGTGAAGGTTTTGGTTTGCAGCAGCTTGACAAACTTACTGGAAGGGCTTTAACTTTCTGCATCTCTAACTGAGAGTGTCCTCACCTGTTTACAGGGAATTTACTGGTGCTGAAGCACAGGAATTGCAAGATGTGAATGGGCAAAGCTGTAACTCCAACACTAGGTTTTTCTGCTGTTTGTTTCAGCCTGTGTTTTATTACTAACTCCAGTTAAAACCTGTAATCCTTACTGAGGCAGAGCATCAATGAGGTCTGAGTAAGGCAGTACAGCTGAGCCACCATGAATACAGACAGCACCAGAAGTCTGTATTGCACCATCTTGCTTTACCTTGTTTGTGAATTGTCCATTTGGATGTGCAGAGGATGTTCATATCTGAAGCTGCCATAGGTTTGATGGTCAATCTAGGACTAAACGAATTTACAGGATAGGAAATAGGGGTCAGAACCTTCCTGGGGCAATGGTAAAAACTCACCTAGTATTGCAAGTCCATAAATTGGAGAGAGTATTGTTCTACTGAGGAGAAATAGCAAGAGGTTTGGAAAGCATATTTGATTAAGGGAAGCTTTGTCTTATCCCAGTAATGTATGCTGGACTGGATTATATCTCTCAAGTAGCTTCTTACATTGCTCTCTTCAGTTTGGGCCACTGACATCAGGGTAGGCATGTCTGTGCTGCATCTGAGGGTCAGGCCCTCTTCTGCCTTTATTATTTAGCAAAGGTTTTTCATACTGCTGGCAAATTGCCTTCAGAAAATGAACCTTTTTCTCTACAGGCTTGCAGGCAACTCGACTGGCACAGAAATATTTGGGCTTATGACAGCGTCACGGGGTTATATAGCTCTAGGATCTGATGCTCCTAAAAGTTTATCTGTAATTTTCTTGCCTTCCTGTTAGTTTCATGCTCTGTGTCTGCCATTCCAAATTCCAGCTGATGCACCTATTGAGAATTTCCTTGGAAAACAACAGTAACTATATAGGAGAGGGTAGAAATACTGTTAGAACTTTCGTGATGTACCTAGACTATGGGCTTCAAATTTAGGGGTTAATAAAAAGTGTTTTTCAGTATTCCAGGAAATTGTCAAGATCACTAAGTATTGTACTGACTTGACCTGTGTTACACTGAACTCACTCTTTCCATGTTTCCAATAAAAACATACAGCGGATTGTTCCAGAATCAGTGTCAAAGTCAGTTAAAAATAAATCCCTGCTTTATTTAAATGTGTAGTGTATATGCTAAATATATCACCCCAAAATATATTGCATAAGGAAACCTACCTAGAATACATCAACCCTGAAATCTCCCCTGTGCCCTAGGCAAAACCATACTTTTCAGTTATGATTCTTAAAAGTTAAATAGTCTTTCCTCACTTGTCAGCCTCCTAACCCTATCTGGTTCATTCTGTTTTTATTGCACCACTGAACCAGCTTTGCTTCATTCAAGTGCAGGATTTGCAAATAACTAATTATAGCCCTGTTTTTTCCCCTGGAAGCATTACCATTTGGCACTTTAGAGAACAGCCCCTTTTCAACTATCAGACAGTTGAGGGGAAGCGGTGGACTCAGTCTCTGAACAGTAGGGTACTGCTGACAAGCTCTCTTGGACCACTTCAGCTCTGTCTCTGGAAGTGGCAATCAGATGAGCCAGAGGGCAACTTTAGGAAACTGTTTTTCTCTAGTAGCAGTAACATCTGCCTCCTTGGCAGCCTCCGCTGGCACTTGTGTTGGAAGCTGTGGGTTTGCCCTTGGCCCTGCCATGTATTTACATTGCTGAGAGGTTATCCTGAGCTTCTCTGGATCCTGTTACCTGATTTTCTTTTGTTCTGTCATTTTCCCTCTCTGATGCTTTAGTTGCTTAACTCTTTATGGGTAAGATGTAAAGCAAAAGTTAAGTGTGCAGTAGGGGGTGAAAGATACTAATTTGAAACTAGGGGTGAAAGGCACTAATTTGAAAGTATTAGCTGGTAAATTCCTTTTTGTTTGGAGGTTAAGCTTTTCTAACCTGGTTAGCTGTAATTATTTGGCTTTATCTGAGGCAATTTCACCATCTCTGTCTGAGCTTTTGATGATGCTGCTCTCTACATTTGGTGTCTTGTGCTCTGCATCAAATTCTCCTTGGTGTCCTTTATTTCTCCTGCATTTTACTCTTCTCTTCCGAGTCACAGATTTTTGACTGGTGCTTCATGTCAGTGGAATGATGTTGTTATAAAGACAATTATAAAGTAAGCAGCACGGGCATATCAATATTTATTGAAATACTGAAAAAAAAATAATTCCATTGGCAATGGGAAACTCCTGGCAAGAACTGACATGACAATATGTATTTCACCAATACAGTAAGAGAACCTCACCTTCAACAAGTAACTCACTGCACATTCTAAGAGTTGCATGGATTTAAATCCAAGGCAGCTGCAGAACATCTGTAATACAAATAGTCAGACTTTATGGATTGTCTGTTTACAAACACAGAACAACTATAATAAACCAGCCAAAGCCAAACCCTTTGAATTTTAGTCTGTTTTTACTAATATGTCCTGTAATCAATAAGGCAGTCAGAAGTAAATGTCTGGTTACAAAGTAGTTAACAATTAACATGGAGGAGGAAGTTTGGTGATTTATTTTATTTTTAACATATTTTTTTTGTTTGTGTACTTTGGGCAATGTGCTGGGATTCTTGGAACCACAGATGCGGGCAAATATGTGTTTATCTGAGATTGTTTCCATTAAACTGTATGGGAAATTGTTCCTTTCATCTACATCCTTATTTTAATTCTTTTGTCCTGTACATAGATAATGGGGCTGTGAATACAGTTAGCAACACTTTTTTAAAGCTTTGTCTTAATATTGAGTGAGATTCACTGTAGCATCTCAACAGGAAAGAAAGAGGAAATACGGAATGCAAATGTTTGAGATGTGCGCTGTTTTTCTTTCAAAAAGGAAAGAATGACCACACTTATCTTGTACACATGGGTAAATGCATTTCACAGCCACCGGCAGTTGCCACCCGCACCTTGATTTCTGTTAATTTAGGGTTTTTTGACATAGAACGCTGCTATTTAAGTAACTCTTGCGTGTCTGCCATGTGGGATGACTAAGGGAGCGGTGCTTGGTTTGCTTTTGGTCCGTAGGACAGTACGTGTGTTCTGTGGTACAAGACAGGCATCTAGAAGTTGCAGACACTAGGCTTTGTTGTGTTTGTACCCTACGCATGGACAGAATATTAGAGCTGATTAATACAGGTGATTAAAATAGTGCGCTTTGCACTAATGCATATGTGATAACTGATGTCTTTGGTATATAATGTGTGAATGTTTGGAAAAAAGAGAAATGGACCTTTTCAAGTTCACATGAAACAGAAAAAACTAGAATTCACATAATTTACAATAGATTTAAATAAACTACATTTAAGATTATGAAGATTTACAGGCATTTAATCAAGTGAATGATTTTAATTTGTAAAGACCCTTGCGTGTCCCTGAACTATGTTCCACTAAGTTGAAGACATGCTACAGTAAACACAGATATTTGGCTTCTTCATTCTGGCTATATCTTATATAAAGATGAAACTGAAGAACAATAAATTAGCATCATAATTGTCTACAGTGAAAACTATCATATACAATATAAATAAACTATTCAAAAGCCAGCAATCTTCATGAAAAAAATTAAAAGATTAGGATTTTTTACAGTTTCTACAAGTGATTGTGCAGCCAATAATCTCAAAAATTAAAGTCAAAATGAAATACCCCTATTGATTTTAGTGTCTCACGACATACAGTAATTAAGTACTGGTAAAATAATTACCAATTTAAAAGAAATAATAAGGAAATCACTGCTCTGCAATTTTATCACAGTTTTTACCCACAGGACCTAAAGAATGTAAACACTATGTTTTTGTTAATGTTAGAGATTAATACTTTATTTTAAACGTATGTTGATCCACACCTGCACAGTTACCTTTAAGGATAATGATATAAGGCAAGACTTTTAACTGTGGCACTACATGTTAATACTGATATTTGGACAGAGAGAGAATTGTTTGTTCTTCAGTATTTGTTCTGCAGCAGACTTTGGCCTACATAGACATAGCAGTATCACTCTTCTTTCTTTGCGTAAAAGATATGTATTACCTAACTTTAAAAGGGAAAAGTTTCATTAGATATTGGATGTTTGAGTTGAAATTTAGTGTCTTAATAGCTGGCAATTTTAAAGATAATTTCTTAGTGAGCTCCATGTATTATCAGGGCACAGAACTCATTTGTGTATTCTTGCATCACTAAATGCATTTTTTTTAAGTCTATTGTTATTTTTTTAAACATCAGTATTTGCTGTCTATTTTTTATTTTTTTGACAAAGAAACTATAGATTGTGATGGCTAAAATATCTCCATTTCCTTTGAAATGGCCATAGATGCATAGCAAAGCCATGTTTCAGCCACTGCCCTAGTTAAGTATATAGTTGAATTGGCTAAATTTTTTTTGAGTCCTTATCTTAGCTACTTAATAGCTATCTGATAATGGTAGTAGAAGAGGGATACTGCCTGATAGAACAACATGAACACGTGACAAAACAAACTTCAGAACATAGTTAAGAATGTCAAGCTAACTGGATAACAGACTCTTCAAATTAGCAATTTGCAGGCCTGAGAGACTGACAGTGAAAAGCAGCCTCTTAGGATTTGGTGCCGATACTACATAGCACATGGCCTCTCTCTTACAGATTGTTGAATGGATGCCACATCATTTATCACAGAAGTAGTAAGTGTTGGGTCCTTGGAAGGATGACAGAAGATGCTGTAGGTGCAGCTTTGCATCTGTTATAACTGTTTTAGAAGTCCTGCTATAGTGAAGGAATTCAGTGTGCTCAAATTCCCCACTATCTTAGCTTGATAATACACATCAGGTTTTTTTTCTCCTAAGTTTCTTCATATTGGCAATCAGCAGAGTTAAATATACAAGAATCATTCTGTCCTTTTTCCATGTTGACGTTGATGAGAGTATCCACTTGGTAAGTTCACTCCAGTATAAAGTCCTATATAGATTCCTTTGGGGATGCGTGTGTAGCATATGATTCACAGTTTGCAATACAAATACCCTGATACATCACTTATTTACTATTAGTATTTGATTATTATACCATTTTGCAAAGTCTTAAAACCACATTTTAATTAGTGTTGCTTGGAGCAGTTCAGAATATATATATATATTTTTTCCTTGAAAGCAGAAGCTCTAATGGGTATAATTTATGCTCTCCTTGCATGCAGCATTTCAATGAGAAGGTTATTACATGGCACATCCCCGTTTAGGTGTTTGTAATAGAGGTATTCTTCGGCCTGCATACTGATGGCCCGGATTTCTGGTAGTCGCAGGAGAAGCTGCCCAAATTTTTCTGTTTGCTGTGGGTAATTACACATTGTGTAGTCCAGCAGAGCAGCATTCACTTGTTCCTGAACACCTTCCACAAGCTGGAAATTCTCAAGATTTTTGACATCTGAATGATAAAAAAACAAAAGAAAGGTAACAGTTCAGTTGCATTTTAATTCCTGTTTATGGAGGCAGTGTTTCACTAAATGGATGTGTTTTTTTTCCTCCTGACAAAAGCATACTTTACAAGCTGCTGAATATTCAGTGAACCCTTTTGCCAACTTTCCTGGGAAAATGATCACAAAAGAGCTTTAGCAGAGTGTCTTGTTGAAATTCTGCATATACCTCAAATCAATTAGACACCAATGGAGTCTGAGCAAGGTCAGCTCTTTTCGTAGCTTACAAAAAGAAAGGTTGAGGATTCCTAAAGTGGAAGACCATAATATATTGCTAGCAAATGAGTCCCAAGAGGAAGCCCTATCTTTAACCTAGTATGTTACACAATTCATATAATTCTGTATTAATTTTTCTGACCCAAGGTGAAATCTGTGTCCAGGGTATGATGTAGTTAATTCTAATAAAAAGTGACAGGGTTCTTGTTTCTGTTTGACATTTTCTAAATGATTCTGAAAGCCTTTGACTTGTCTAGCCTATGTTAATGAACCATCTGGTACACTCCAGTGACTGCCAAAATAATCTTCCCTACTAGAAACTCTCTAAAATATATATTTCACTGACTAATGATCTTTATAAAATGAAATCATTGTCCTTTGGGTGGAATACCAGATAGGAATGGTGCCCTTTAACCTGAATATGGTTTCTGAAATCCAACACAGACTGGTTTTTTTTTTCTTTTTTTTTTTTATATTGGACGACAGGGGCATTTACATCAGTAAGGCAAGTAGAGTTTGCTCACTCTGCCTCTGTTTGATTATCTTCTGTTCCTATACGGCAAGTTCAAGCTCTGGAAATGTTGGTCACAGATAAATGCCAGTATATTAACTGCTCATTATTTGCTTTCCTATGTAAAAATTACTCTGGTGGCATCATCTTTTGACCTGTCTGGAGACTGCAGAAGCTATTCTGAAGCTTGCTTTGCTTTATAGACTGCTGCTGTAATGCAGAAAGTGTAAAGCCATCAAAGTGCTCTCGCTGTGAGAACTTGATTTGGTCAAGTGTTTGATCATTTATACCATCAGTAGTGCACTGCCACATGTAGTTTCCTGTAATACTAAAAGCATGATGATACTGAGCATAGCTATACTGGTGATCCACTTTGACTAGAGACGAATCTGCACTTCTATGGATGTTCTTGGAGCACAGGAGATGGGGAATTTGACAGAATTTGGTTCATTGTAAATGTCAGCCTTTGATTGCAAGGGAAAAGGGTGTTTTCTTTTGCAAAATAGGAGCACATGATGGTCCCCCAATCCATCAGCAGCCTGGGAGGTTGTGTAGCTTGCGTCTCACAGCACCTTTTCCTTTCCAGGGTGCTTTAAACAGAGAAAATACTGGCTCCTGCCCATAACTCTATGCTGGAAAATGAGGGAAATGGTTGGAGGATGCAAACATTTTCTTTAGGGCAAGAGTGTAGGAAGGATCCCGATGGCAGCCCAGGGTAGCATGCACAGCCTTCCAGGGCTTGAGTTACATGCTTTGAGCAGGAGCCACTCTGGAGCATGCTGGCTGCTAGGTGCACTTCATGTTTACCCTTGCAGGACCTGGGGTGATCATTACTGCCTGCCTCTTTCCATTGACCATTTCACTGTGCAAATGAAACAGGTAGCTCTTGGCCTTATGCTGCTTATTTGGGAGCTGGGGACACGATCTCCATCTGAATTTTGCTAGCTGGCTTGAGGAGCTCATTATCAATACTTAAATTCTGATAGCTGAACTTGGTATTACCCAGTGAGGAGAACTGGACACTTCAAAGCTGCTATGCCTGGTCCCTTAGCTATTCAAACTCATTTATCCGAAGTCTCTTTACTAGTGTCTCTGGAGATCTGTTGGATAATCATGTTTTCATGTATTACACTGGACGTTTTCTCACACAAAATATAGCTGTTTATTATTTTCTATACCTGCATAAAACTCCCAAGGTATTTTGTAGCAAGCGTAACCTGGTTTATAAATTGGGCGTTCTAAGCATATTTTTATAAAGTTAAGAAAGGCACATTGTCAACTATCACACTTACTTTAAATAGGTTGCTTTCAGATGCAAAATACAATCATGAATGAATTGTAAGAACATAAGAAATTCCCACAGAAAACAGGGACTATGCTGGAGATTAAACAGTGTTAAACAACAAGATAAAATGTATAATGAATTCTGAATCAGTATTTTGAACTTTTCTCCTCTGTTAAAAATAACTTTAATCATCACAAAATTTTAGAAACTGTTGTTTGAGTCAACCCCCTTTAAATTCAAATGGCATCTTTGTGTTGCTCTCTCTGTTTTGAATTGTGCTGACTTCTTGGAAAACCTGGTTCATTCTTATTTTTGCTCTTGTCTAAATGTTCCTGCATGGAATATATATATATACTGGCAACATCACAAATATCAAGAAGAATTGCACAGTTTCAGTATTTTTCCGTGAAAGTAGTGAATTCAGCATACATCTTAGATGTGCATTCCTTCTTCACTTGTATTGATATCATACTCCATATGAAGTCATAATATTATATTACCTCATATACAGGATTATCATGGCTTCTGGCAGTAGGTGTACCTGTGTGGTCCTATATGCTTGTCAGCTGCATGGCCTGACTGAATTGCATGGATGTTGCAGAACTAAGGGGGAAGAAGATCTATGTTGTTTGTGGGTTTTTTTCTCCTCTCAGAGGACAGTTCTCTAAATACTCATATGTGGCAACATAAGCACTGAAGTCAGATGTGAAAACAAGTCCAATTAACAGCAAACAAAAAGTAGTTCTGGGGCTTCTATACCACACCTACAGCCTGAGGAAATGCTTGTAATGTATTTCCACTGCACAAAATCTTGATATCTGTGGTGAAGTTCAGCGCTTGTAAACAAGGTATTATTAGATAACTAGTGACAATACATAAAATTTTTGTGACTCTTTCTATACTGAGTCACATATTTTTAGTCCAAATGATCATAGTTTAGGACATCACTACACAATTCATCTTTGTGTAGATCTCTCCAGTATTGCAGTCATAATAGCAGGGATGTAGAGGCAACCGGATGGCTGGTTATGTATTTTGGAAGGAGTCATCTTGAAGTAACCAAGATTTTTTGATATGACTTTTAATAAGTGCTCTCATGTCATGTACATTTACAATAAATGCTGCAGTAAAACAAACAAGACAAATGGAACAGAGAGATGGAACTGAAAGGGTATGTGTTGTAAAGCTCCATTGTCATGTCTCAATCTATGATGTTTTGTAGATTGTTAAAAAACAGGTTTGCCAAACACATCATTGCAATATAATTTGCAATTACAATTATTTTTGAGAGAGAATCAAAAACTCTAGCTCTTATATGGATGAATGACAACAAAAGAAAAAATGTGAATATTAAGTTATTTCCAGTAACTCCAGTTTCTGCAGGTAGAACAAGAAATGCTATCCAGTTGTCGCTTCTGGTACTTCACATTTAGCTGATAGAGATACAAATAACTCTGGTTTGTGAGTTGATGGTTTTCCTGTGGTGTGGGATTGGTTTTGTTCTCTGTATTTATTATATAACTGGCTAAAGGTATGCGCTTTAGTTTTCCAAATGTTTCCTTCTTGATAAAGATCCTTTGAATGCTAAGGAGTTAACTTGGTAGAACATCAAGCAATGTTTGTGTAAGTCTACTGAAGGCAGTGGTGTACAATGAGCGTGAAAGCTGCTGCTGATGTGTACAGCACAAGTCTTTCACGCTTTCGTAGAATTCTTCATTCCTGTCAGCTGTTTAGAATGGAAATGTCTCTTATCAATCTTTACATCGGTTAGTAACAATTTAAAGTACAAATGTTTAAGCTTAATGCAAGAAATCATTTTCCGAGGTTTAGATGCTTGTAAGTTAAATGAGTAGGAGTGGGTTCCCCCCCTCCCGCCCACACACCCTTTAGAACCTAGCAGCTAGAAAAAGTGTTTTGTGTTGCTACAGTAAGTATCAGTCTCTTAGCTCTTCTACTTTATTCACTCAGGGACTAATTACCAACTTTTTACATGAAACAGCCTTACTCCAGGCTCACAGTGGGGCGCACATCTTTTTCTATCCTTACTGGAAAGTAAACCCTTAGGTCTTCTGGAATATATTATATGTTTTACAAGAAGTAGCAATTGCTTTTCTGTCAAACAAAGAATTTTTGTTCTCTATAGCTTACTTTTGACGATTAAGACAAAACCAGAATTACAGTGTGTCAGGATGTACGCTGCAGTCACAGTAAAGATCTGCCAGTATTCCCAGAAATCGCCCCATTTCGATTATTTTCTACATCTTTTATAAAACTGCATGAAGCTAAAGCTGCAAACACCATTCAGCCTGAAGAGAACGCTTTTGCATATTTTCCCCCAAAATGGGTCTGGTCTTTAGAGGGGGAAAATATTTAGGTTTCAGAGAGGTTTTCTCCCTCTCATATTCCAAACATGAAATACTGAAAATTTGGTGGTGTACTAATCTGTAGAGAGCTTCCCTTGGTCTGGGGATTTTGAAAAGAAAAATGAAAGAGAATGAGGGATTTAAATTTGAAAACCAGTAAGTCCTTAGGAGCAGCTTAAATATTTCCCGAAGAAAGCTGGTTCAATTTTGCTGCTTGCATCCCTTATCGGATGCTCTTTCCACATGAAGCAATGAGGAGGCACGTAGACAGACAGCTCTGCTGCCTCCCTGTATTGTCCACCACTGTATTGCAAAGATGAAAATAAGGTTGTGTTTAGGCTCCTCTGTGGGGAGATATTTCTCCCTTTCACAAGTCTGGAAACAGAGTATCTGTGACAGATACTCCATGAATAGTACGATACCAGCCCTGAGTTGAGCTTTCCCACCCTGAATGAGCTGATGAACCCCATCATTTACGGACTTCACCAGAACCCAATGGACCCAATGCTTAGCCGCTCTTTGAAATGACTGTTACATTTGTAGATAAAATATGATGTCTTCTAAACCCTAGTGATGTTATCTTTGGCCAGGATGGCCTTCAGGCTTCACTTTCCAAGAGGTTTGCCTATTCTTTCCACATGGCCTAATAGGCAGCATTTCTTCTCCTTAGGAACATGCTGTTTTATCAGGGAAACATACAACTTGCCTCCTCAGACCAAAACTGGGGTTCCTGTCAGGGGCTTTAGTGTGAAGTCATTCCCATTTGACCTTCAAGGTGCAGTATGTTAATTCTGAGGAGGACTTTTCCCTCAGCATAGATCAAAGAAGGAGGATTACCCAGGACTGGGTGTTATTACCAAGCCTTCCTCTAGTTAAGCTTTTTCCTGTTTCACCCCAGTGCCACCTCCGATCTCTGCCAGCCCTCAAATCCTGCAGGTTGCAGGACTTAAAACACAGGTTGATTTTTGACATGTGGTAAGAAATTTTTTGACAGCAAGATTAGTAATGGTTGATAAAGTGCCAGTCTCTGAAAATTACCCACAATTCTCCTTCATTGAAACTAATAGCAACAACAGTGGTTCCATATAGCACATCTGTCACAAAGGCAGATATATGCCATTCTATAGCTAAGCTTTGACAGACAAAATGCTATAATGAAGGAAGATTTATGGTAAAGATAAGCTCCTTACCGCAAAATTCCCCTCAATTTTATTACAGTAGGGTTGTGCTGAATATTATTCACTTAGAAATCATGGGAAACAATTCTTGATAGATGTGTTTGTTAATCAGTAGTAAGGCACTATCTTTAGCACTTTCCAAACCCTGAAACACCTTTATGTTACAACAACAGAAATCATTTAAGACTTCCAAGTCCAAACTGAATGCATAGAAAACTTCTGCTGTCTTTAGGATTATATTTTGGCAGTGGTTAAGCTATGTGTAACACTGCAGTGATCAGTCTCTGGTTTTCAGGGTCATAAAGTAATTTTCATTTTCAGTTGATTTTCAGATAATGGCTACATTGTTTTAAAGATCTTGATTAAATTCTTCTATAGAAAAGTATTTAATTAATACTGTCCTGGGTTCAGTCGTAGCTGGGCATAATCATGACACATACCTAAGTATTAGGCAAAATTATATATATCTTTTAAAGTAAGAATAAGGTACTTACAAGAGAAGAAGCTGTAAATATTAGTCTGAATCCTATTTCATACCCTCTGTCTTCAATCCTGATGGACCTTTGGTTTGTTTCAGAACAACTCAGACTCAACTAAAGCATATTTTGTTGTTGTTTTATAGTAGTAGGCGTCTTTCTATTGCTATTTAAAATGTTGAAATGTATTTTTCTATTCCAAAAAGATTTTTACTGAGAAAATCAGGTCCTGATGTATATTAAGAATCATTCCTATGGACTTTTGTAAAGAATTTTATAGTTGCTTCTGCTACTGTTATCTCTGCAGTGGAAAGGGAGACATGGGGAAATAAGCAGAATTTCTCTCCTTATGCAGCTCTTTTCTTGCAGTGCCAGTATAGACAAAGAGCAAAGCCTAATTTATTTCTTGAATCTTTATGACTGGTGTAATTACTGAGTCATCACTTGGGAAAATAAACCAGCCTGACTTTCAACAGCTCAGCCTGAATTCACTGACTTGAAAGTTAAATAAACAAACAAAATCTCCACCCTGGCAAACAAAAATGACTCAATATGTGATATGGTGGTAATTGAAACACAATAAAACAAGATGCAGCCAGGTCTCTTTGGAGGAATTACTGCGCACAGGTCCTGGCCCAAAGTCCGTGGCCAGCTACACCCTTAAATACGAAGTCCAGTGTTTCTCACTGAGTCTCATGAAGGAAAAGCATGGGTAGGTACAGACAGAGACAGAGGTGTGAGGAGCCAGTTGGGATAGCTGGTTCATGAAACTATGGCCCAGCCAAGAAGATGCTGGGACAGAAACACAAGCACTACATCCCAAGCAGGGGTTCTGTAGCTGGCACTTCATCCTAGCCATGCCTAAGCTCTAGTACCACCTACTTTTTATCAATTGCTAAAGCTTCCTGCATGCCTGGAGTTATGTTCCTGCTGATGTGCCACAGATTTGCTCCTGCTTTGGGTGAGCAATGCAACACTCTGCTTGTCTCTTGCTCATCTGGGACTGAGTGCAGCCTGTCTATTGCCTCATGGTTTATTCTGTAGGTATTTTAATCCATGCTTAAGCATTCAGTGATAGGATTAGGTTTCACATTAGAGTATAGTAGCTGCTTTCTTTGAAGATGTGACAGAGGAACTGGAATTTGAACAACACTTGCTCTGTTGTGTCTTCAAGGAAATTCCCCATACAACTGGAGTCTCCCACCATGACAGTGTGTGGTCTTAGCTATTGCTAGCTACTGTTCTCAGTGAAAGTGGGCTCCACTGTTGGCATTGAAGCTCTGCTGGTGCACTCTAAAAAATAATCTAAGATGATTTAATCCCATTTGTAGCTTGCCTTTGTAGTCTGGTGTTAAGGGGGTGGTAAGGTGGGCTGACGTAGGTTTCTGGTTCCTGCTTCCATGTTTGTTTATATATTTGACCTAGGGACCACTTAAGGTAAGTGACAGATCAATCTTGGAAAAATGTCTCAATCCAGGTCTCCCTTTTTCAGGAGGAAATTGTGTAACCACTCTCCTTGGGAGCCATGGTCATATTTGTATGCCAGCACACATTGATGAACGGGGGCACAAGTGATTTAGTGAAGGTCTCACAGATAAACTGGGAAAGAATGTGAGTCAGAGCTCATTTTTCCTAACTCCTCACCTGATCCTGGGTTCATATTATATGTCTGGGCTGGAAATGTTTGTCTTCCGAATATTCAGTTGGAATAAGCATAGATAAGAATACTAATATATTAATTACCGTGGTGTCAGCCAGCTTGGATATATATATATGTGCTTAAGTACAGGCAAATCTACAGCCGTAGCCCTAGTTCATATCATGCTTACAGTTACCAGAAAAAAGTATCACAATTGAATAAAGCAGAATCTAGGCTTCTGATAAGAGTTAAAAAAAAAATAATAGAATAAATGGTAAATTTATTGAACCTAATGTTTTCCCTAGTTAATTTCTGAAACATCATTTTAATCTTCAATAGCACATGAAGAGTAGAGGACTGTTGGTGTTTTAAGGGAGTTGGCTGTCACTGTCTACAATTTGTAGGGTGTGAATAGTTTAAGATGTCATAAATATTTATGAAGTTCCTGGGAATGGTGATAGGGACATCATACAAAATCCTTGAAGTTATGAACTGAGGCAGAAAGGGTGCAATATGCAACTTGTAATAATAGTTTGGTATAATGTAGAGAGGAGCAAGAAACAATCTATTATTTAGCTGAGAAGAAACTGAATGCTTAGAGAAAAAAAGGAAGCGAAATTTTGAAAGATTTGCTTTTATCTAGAAAATATTTGCTCTGCTTTCACTTAGACATTTGCAACTTTTCTGAGTGATTGGATTTATTGCACTCAGGAGAAGCTTGCACATTATCTTTTCTTTCCCTTTCTATTCCTCTCCAACTCAAGTTCTTTTTAAAATGGGAATAATGGACAGATTAATCTCAGAGGTATTTTTACTGCTGCCACTAGAACTACACCAAGGGCGAATATAGTCCTGAAAGAAGAAATATAAACATTTTCTGGAAAAATATTGAATATAAATTTCTACTGTGGTTAAAACACAGAAGTGCAGCTGCCACTGAAACCCTTTTGAGCATCAGGCTGTATCCTTTTATAAAGCCCATCTGTCTCTGCAGAGTATAAAAAATGCATGATCATAAAAGGCAGTACTCCTCAGGGGAAAATATCTCTGTACTAATCTTGTAGTCACTTTACAAAACAGTTTTTAATCCCAAATTTGCATTTGATTTTCAGTCAAGAACTTTTGTGGTTTTTGCAAAGTTTTCTTATTCCATTAGAATGAGATATGAGGTACAGTTTGTTCAGGTGGCAAGTCCAGACTATGAATAAACCAACGTTATCATATGAAAGAGAATTAAACAGGCAGATCCAAGTGGGGATATATTAAGCCAAATTTAAGCTCCAGTAGTTGAATTTAGCCTGTACTAGAGGTCTGGTTTGCCTCAGGATATATTCAGCTTTCCAGCTAATCGACTGAGGAAAACTGCCTCAGGTATGATAAAATTTACAAGAGAGCTCAGTCGAATAGCTCTTGTTATAAATACTAGCTTAAAGGCATTCTTCTGGTCTTTGGCATCAAGACTGTATTTGCATTTAATTATTGTATTTCAAACTTTTTTGAACTTGGTTAAAAATATTAGACCAGCCAGTTACAGCATTATAGTGGTTTCCAGACAAGGGTAGAACTTCGTACAACTTTCTTGTTACTTGGTGAATTTTGTTTGGTTTTATCCTTTTGTTTATATCCAAAGTCCCGCAGGTACAAAACTTGTTACAATATATTCTCTTTAAAAGAATGAAATAGTTAAGCAAGGGTGTTTTAGTGATCTACTGATCTAAGAGGAACAGTACTCACAATGACTTGATGTCAGTGTGATTGACAAATAATTAAGAGTTTTAAGTCTTTTGTGCTATTTTGAGACAGGTGTGAGACAATCAACCAATCCTCCTAGACATTTTGATTTCAAAAACATGTTTTTCCTCTTTTTTGAGACTTTTAAATACGTGATTTGATTAGTTTTATGTGTCAATATTTGCACTAACAGGGTTTTTATTTTACACTGACGTATCAGTGGTAGCTGATTCTAATTTAGAAGTATCATGAAAAAGATAATCACCTTTGCCTGTTTAAGGTATAGGAAAGAGAAATCAGTAAAAAACCCTGTTTCTTTATCTAATTTTGATGTCATAATATGAAGCAAAATGCATTCATTTAATTGTTCAGTGCTGAAAGCACTGCAGTAAGACTACAATAGAAAGAAATATGACTCCTATTAGCCAAACATCTGAATTTTACTATTGTTATTTAGAAGAGTTAAACTCTACTTTGAGTATTTACAATTATTGGCTATATAAAAGTAACTTGGACAGCTCATGAGACCATTGATGGTACGTTGAAGCCATTGTCTCTCAGCTCTTTCAATTCTGTACCAAATTAGCATTGACCAAAAATTTGCTGGATTAGATTAAAAGTGCCAATGAGTTTAGTCCCATCGTATCCAATGTGATCATTACCGCACCTCACTGCAGCAGCCCGTGAATTAGCTTAAGTGCAATGCACCATGTGCTGGAGCTCCTCACTGGGTGACAGCAGAACTGGTGGCTCTCAGACAGGGCTCCTGCCCTGTCCTCCCTCAAGCCTCTTGCCCGTGGTGGTAAAAAGAAACACTTTGTTCTGTACTTTCAGTCACGTTTTCATGGACAGTAAACGCAACTAAGTAATTTTCTGCTGCAGTATTTCAAAACATATTGTTTCTGACATTGCCTATTGATGTGAGTGGAAGCTGCAGATTTCATTTTTTATTGTGACATATGTCTGCACTTAGTTGTGGAAGTGGTTTGGCAAACAAGAGTGACAGAAACACAAATGGGGACATCTGCAACTACACTGGCACTTTGCAAGTGTCAGTGCTGCCATGCAGGAAACGCTGGAGGGGCACCCAGATGTGTGTCAGCCTTTGGGCTCTTTTCTGAAATACACTGATGTGTATACCAGTGATCTCTGCCTTCATTGTTTACACTTTTAAACATACAAATATGAAAGCTAAAGAAAAGCCCACCTGAAAGTCCCTTTGTCAACATGGTTACTCGTCAGTTAAACAGGGTGGAATAAAGAAAATATTCTTACATCTGCATTTCAAAAAAGAGGCTCTTAGAGGAGAGTTTTATTCCTTAGTGTCCTGGGTTCTGCTTAAACCATGACACTCAGCTGCCTCTGATTTCTTGACAAGAAGCCCTCATCAGAAAGGACTGGATGCTCTCAGATAAGGTAATGCCTCAGCACATTGGTAGCATTTCACTTGCTCACTAAGGAAGAGCAGAAATAAGTCAAGTAAACTCCAGATTTGCGCTCACTGCTCAGTTCAGACTCAAATGTTTGGTCAGGTACAAATGTTTCCATAGACCCCATAGTAATAGATTTAACATGAGGTGCTTGAATTAAGGGTGTTCAAGTTGCCATTAGCCTCTGGCTGGAGCTGTTCTTAATGTGATGACAAAAACCTCATGTTCCCTGCACAGGGACAGATGTAGTTTGGTCCCCTGATGCCACATGCCAGATGATGGAAGTGAGCACGCCTCTGGCACTGTGCAGTGTCTCCTGCAATGGTCCACAAAGGGGCTAAGGAGCACAAGGGAGCTCAGCCTCATGCAAACTGAGGTTTACACTTTTCCTGCCCTGACCAGGCTTGCTGTACCAATGACGTATATAATCTCAGGGTCCCAGCGACGCTCTGATGAGTTCCTCAGTGCTTTCTTTATTGAATTAGACTGTGAATTTTACCTTTATTGCTGAAAATATGGAAGGATTCTTAATTCTGGATCTGCCTCCACTTAAATCATCACTCATTGGATTAAGGCTGGCTTTAGCTAGCTCTCACAATACTCTTCAAAGCAGGGGTGTTTCCCCACATATACATATTCTTTTTACAGGCAGGTCTGTGAATTGCCATTTGGAATGGAATTTCTGTTTTGTTTTTCATGTTATGATTAAAGTTACATGTGTTGGTACTCTGAAAATTGTAAAAGCAATTTGGATTTCTTACCTTAACAATTAATTTTGCTGCAAGTTATGCCCAGGCCAAGAGACAGTGCTTTCTTGTAGCCCTGCTGCCACAGCAGACAGTGGGATATGCATTGGCAGCATACAATTCATATAAGTACACATGGGCATGCTTTAGTTTCATGGAAATTCACAGGCTTTCAGATCTAAGGCATTCAGCAATAAACAGTTCATTTGTAGCTGGAAATGAGCTGTTGTTCTTGCCCTTCTTCATTTACATTCACTAATTGGAAGTTAATGTGTTCCCAGAAGCAAATATGTATATTTAAACAAAATATACACTATTTTTTCCAAACTGTGTTGAAAAACAACTCAGTGCTTCCCTAGTGCACTGTCCTGGGAGCACCTCTGAGTCTGCAGTGCAACGGTCGTACCTCTTTGACCTCTGTTTCAGTAACACAGAGATTACTGGTCTGTTCACTTTAATCAGTTTACTTTGACTAGTAAATATAGACTAGTTTAACAGATTATCACCATTCTTACCACTTCTGTCCAACCGAACCTAATGAGCTTATAGTTAAGCACAGCCCAGCAATACTTTATTTATTTTGATATTAATTTCCTGTGTCAGCTTCAGGTTTAAAAAAAATACATAGGTCTCAGTAGAGAAAATAGAAAGCAAACCTGACACATGGAAAAAAATCACATACTGGAAAATCTTGACATAGAATCCAGTGGTGCCAAAAATCCTACATATTTGTTGTTTCCAATTCAGACATTCTTCATTTAGACCAAAATAATAGACTTTTATAGTGTACCTTAGTGCTAGTGACTATTTAACAGCTAGGTGCTCTCACAGCATGGTACTCTTTATGTGCACAGTAATGAAAGTTCGCTATTGATTTTTCTGGGGCTGCTTGTAACCATTATAGTTGATACATCAATAGAAAAGGAAAGCACAATGTTTCACAGGAGGCAGAAAATCAGAGAATACATGATGCTGTTACAGTAAATCATGGCATAATCTCAAGAATTGATAGATGGTTGCTGCTAACTTGAAACCCATGGCTTTCTCTGAAAAGACTGGCCTATAATCGCCCAATATGTTCTAACAGACTGACTGTCTGTAATAGTGGTAAAGGACACAACACAATGCTTCATCTCCAAAATAATGGTTTCCATGAGCCAGGTTGTTTTGTTGTGATGGAATTCGTTTTGTGTGTTACTGCAGAGGGAGGGAGGAAGAGTGGTTTGAACGCTGTTTAGACCCGTGCTCAAAGTTGTAGGGAAAAGAATATTTTTTTTTTCCAAAAAAGAGCACAGAAGTTTTTTTTTTTTTTTAAAAAAAAAAAGAGAAGTTGTCATTAATTTTTAACTTGCAAAAATCTGCAGTTAGTTGAAAAGGAAATGCAAAAGAGCTGATTATTCTTGAGATCAAAATATTGGAGCTGTTTTGTCAAGAAAGGCAAATGCAGAGAAAATACGTTTACCATGGCTGTTTCCAGTTCCACGGACAGGGAGCCAAAGGCACGTAAGTAATTGAAAGCTCTTTTAAGTGTCTGCTTCTCCCTGCTGCATTTTTTGAGGGACACAATGATCTCTGAATTTACGGTATGTCTAGTGATTTTTTAGCAGGATTGTTCTAATTGCTTTGTTCCCTCTTTGCTCCCTGACTCGTCTATGGTAGTTTTATCTGTGGCTTTAATTAATTGTAAGGGTCTTTCTTCCCTGTCTCAAAAAGGAAAGGGAGGAAGAAATGCAGGTGAGAGCTGGCTGGCTGGAGAACAGTGTGCTGTGATGACACCACTCCCACAGTAACCTCTTAGCAATGTTCTTCTCTGAAAGAATATTTTCACTGTTTATATTGTTTTCCAGTAGTTCTTCAGGGGTGTGAGTCTGATACCTGTCCTTTACAGCCCTGCTGGTGACTCCATTCTCTAAAGAACAGTCTGCATCATTTTTCTGCTCAGCTATGGGGTTTCCCCTGGTGAAAGACTGGATAGCATCGTCTGTCTTGTCCTGAGCAGCTCACTGATCTCTATTACATTTTTTGTTGTTGGGAGAGAGGAAAGATGCTGTTGCAGTGTCGTTCCCCATTCTGATGTTAAAATCTTACTGGAGATGAGACTTTCCTTCTCCTGGCAAGCATAGGTGTGATGAAATATGTTTAGAATGCGCATCAATCCCTCCCAGTGCTGGAGATGGTTTTAAATGTAGGAGCTTCCTTATTAATCTTTGAATAATCTTGTAAAGAAAAGCTCTTAAAATATCCTTATGAGGATGGCCATGTACATATTAAACTTTTGCCAGCCATATGGACTGTTTTGGTGCTTACTCTTTTAGTTTATCCCATGGTCGATGGCTCTGTACAAGACCAGAGCAACACAGAGCCTAAGGAGTTGCAGTTTTCACTTCCCTCCCATTTCCTGCCAGCAGAAGTCATAGGGACACAATCCAAGCCACAAACTTGGGAAAGAGTGTTTCTGCACAGTCCCCTTCTGCCTCCCAATTCCCGATCGCAGCTGCGTTCAAGGCTGGGCCATGAAGTTTGTTTCTGAATTTTCCTTCATTGTTTCTTTCCTGTTTGCTTCTATTTCCTCCCTCTCCACCTCTGGCTTTGCTTTGATCACAGATCCATGGTTTCTCTTTCCTTCCTGGCCTTTTCCCCCTGTTTTCTTGACTCCTTTCCTATCTCAAGCCCTCTGGTCTCTCTCTGTTCCTCTGATCCACAACACTGCTATCCCTTGTTTTTATTCACCACTCCTGGCTCCTGCTCTGCCCACATATCCTCTTCTCTGCCACTTGTTTTCCCATTACTCTTGCAGACACTTTCTTTGCCCCTGGCCTCCTGTTTAATTCTCCTGCTACTTCTTGTCATTGTTTCTTTACAGTATTTCATCTCTCCATTTTAACTCCCTCAGAGACATACATTGCTTTTGTTTCTCTTCCAGTGTCCAGTCTTGCATAAGCAGCAAATTGAGGAGAGAAAGAGGGGAATTTGGCCTAGTCTACAGTGTGTCTCCAATTAATGGCCAGCGTTCACTCACACAAAAACTTTCACCCTAAGAGTCTCTGCAATGTGTCTTTTTAAGTAGAAATATATGAGGTGCAGTATTTAGTCTATACATAGAGTCATAGAATCATAGCATAGTTAGGGTTAGAAAGGACCTTAAGATCATTTAGTTCCAACCCCGCTGCCATGGGCAGGGACACCTCCCACTAAACCCACCCAAGGCTATGTCCAACTTGGCCTTGAACACCGCCAGTGATGGAGCATTCACAACTTCCCTGGGCAACCCATT
>JASSUY010032366.1:35419-109658 GCA_032466535.1 Forpus xanthops | reverse complement strand
TCGGGCTCTGCGCGCGGTCTCCGCCATGATGCCGGCCCTGGCAGCTCAGCGGCGGGGGTGCCGCGGCCTCTACCGCCTGTACCTGCGCTGCCGGGCGGCGCCGCTCCCCCGCGCCTGCCACGGTGAGTCCCTCAGGGCCCGGCCCTCTGCACCGCGCCGGCGGGCTGCCGGGACGCCCCCCGTGGCGAGCAGGGCTGGCGGATCCCCGCCTTCCTCGGTGAAGTCTCATAGAAAGCTCTAATCAAGCTGGGTGCTGGTGCAGGAAACAGCAAGTGCCCGGGCTTGCGGGCGGCTGGTGGCAGCCGGCTTGGGGCGCCGTCAGGGCCACAAGGGATTCCTATGGGCATCTCCGGGCCGGGAGCCGTCGGGAGCGCAACCCGCGTGGTGGGTACCGACGTTTAAAAAGGCGATGTTCGGGTTATAACTGCTTCGGTAGGCGAGGCGTGGCCTTAGGAGCGTGACACCTTATCGCGGATGTTCTTACGGCCGCTGTAGGCCGCCTGCCCTGTCTGTTCCCGTCTGGAGTAAAACCGATACGTCACGCCCGAGTTGGGGTTGAACTTTGAGGTAATTGTTTAAACGAAGAGCAGTCGTACAGGGTTTGTATTGGGCTGAGGAATGAGCCCAGGCTTTTTCTTTAGGCCGCAGCTCCCATGGGGTTTAAATTCTGACCTATTTTGTCCCTCTTCATGTAGTCACGTATGGTTATATTGCAGTACCCGTTTAATGACTTCTTTTGTGTATAGGGGTTAGTAGGAAGGATGTCCTCTAAACATGCCTATTTAAGTTTCCCTTTTTCAATTGGTCTAGTATCACAAAAGCTTAGGAAACAACACTGCTCATCTCATACTACATATTTATTGTACCATTATGTAAAGAGACAGTAAGTTCACTGAGCTGTATTGATCCTTCTGGACTTTTGTCACATCAGTAGCAACTAACAATTGGAGCTTATCTGCCTCTTTTTTTAGTGACATTGCTTTTCTATAAGGTTCAAATTAGTTTATGCACACGTGCAGATGCTTCAGTACCATAGAGGATAAAAATGAATTTAAAACCATTGAGACTTTGATGGAATATAGTTTTAGAAAATATTTATAAAATACTGCCATTTTGTGAGAGGTGCATTATTCATATATAGTCATACTTTGCATGACTTGAGTTACCAGCACTGCTTACTTTCTTTCTTTACTTTATTCTTTTAACTAGCACTTTCCAAAGCTGCCAGTTTGCCTGTTGCATTTCTTGTTGGAGGAGTCATTTGTCCTCTCAGTAGAAGTATTTGTGCTGCCTAAAAGAAACTGGTTGCTAATACAGGTTTGCTTGTGCTACGTACAATTCTCTTTCTGGCTAGTCTTTTGAAATCAAAGTTTGCCTACGCAGGGTGATTTCTCAGTAGGGATTTTGCATGTTTATCTTGCAATATGTCTGTTGCAACTGCTGGAAAACTTTAAATTCTTCTGCATAAACATTTATACAATGCTGTGTGCTTTTCTGTGTAATTTCTGTACCAGGTTGCTCTTAATGCGTAATGCATGCAGTTCAGTTTTCCTTAATTGATAAGCTGTGGTTTGTACAGAGTGTACGCAGGGTGAAATGAAATGGTAACACTGGCTGTTAGTTCTGAAGTGTTCTGTATTTGCTCTTTCATCAATATTTGTTTTTTTAAAAACTTGAGGCAGTAGGACCAGAATAGGGCTTAATTTATCAGCCAGTCTTAACAAATAGCTTTGTATCTTTTAAAAAGCTTCTAATGCTAGAATGAAGTTGTCATGGGTTCAGCAGCAGCATTCATTTAAGTCAGGGCCTTAAACCACGACAGAAGTTTAAAAGTGAGTGCTTGAAGGGAGGCAGTAAAAGCATGCTGTCTGCTCCTGTTTTGTAATTCCTAAACGTGTGTAAAAAAAGCACAAATTTTAAAAGCTAAATTCCCATAACTTAGGCTGGTAGTACCATACTCCCTTCTTCTCCCTTACAGAATGGTTGCCTGAAACACCTTTTTTTTTTCCTCTTTCTGTTAGGATGGCAAGCTTCAGTGAAAAGTGGGAGTCTGTCTTGTTTTCTACCATGCCATCGTCTGCCTGTGCAGTTGATGAGTCAAGTGAGAGTTTATACCTCCAATGGTCAAAAAAAGGGTCTTGGATCAGAAGATACAAAAGGATCAATCCCTGAAGAAACACTGCATAAAGCTGGAACAGGTAGTACTAAGCTAAAATAAAGAGTATGTCTATAAAGGTAAAAAACTTTAGGTATTTAATGATTAATTCTTTTTTTTTCCTCAACTGTGTGATGCTAGGGTTACAGCATTCTTGGTATGTTTTGCTTATGGGGACCTATATATAAATTTCAAGTACATAAGCAGGGAGGAATGCTGAAGTTTATGTCTTTGTCAGTCTGGTATTTAAAGGATTTAAGTTTAGAGTAATTAGATTTAAAAGTGATGATAGTGTGGATGTCAGAAGGGAGTAGATAACCTAAGAGATAAGAAATGGGATGTATTGCTTATCTTTCAGGACTTTACTTGCTTACTTGAACTCTTTTTGTAGTATTTCAGGTTTGTTGTGTGAAATTAACTAGTGATAAAGATTGAATGAGTGGGAATACCAAGCACTATGACTTCTTCAGGTCAGGCTATAGAGGACTTAAAAAGAAGATTGAGCTGTTTCATCTGCTACAACTTTCAATCTGATGGTTGTCAGAACTGTATCATTCATGTTTAAATGTGATACCATGGTCATAACCTGACCCTCCTTCCTGTTCAGTTTGTTTCTCAGTCTTGTACTGGTTAGGTGCTTGTGAAATTCAGATCTGTCCTGTCCTTGCTCCATCATAGCATCCTCTATTTTTGCTTCTTATTAAATGGGAGACTGTACATGTTTGGGAAACTGCTGTTTCCCAAAGAGATACAAATACTTTTTGAAAAGAAAGCTCTCTTTATGCTTTTATCTAAAATTAGGTGGTCTACTAAGGAGAATTTCCTTTCTTTATTATCAGGTTAGTAGGCATTCATTCTTTCTTTCGTAACTTGTAAATTCCTAAGGCTTGCAGCAGTCTTTAAAAACTAGTAACTTGAGACAGCTAAAAGTATTAATTTTCTGATGTTTGGATAATGTAAGTGGCTCTTATATATTGTTCTAAGTGTAACAATTTGATACTATTTCTTAAGTCCGTGATTGGATTTTAGAAGAGGATATTTAAGGCTGTTTACGTTTCTTGGAAGATCTTGGGCCGAAGGTAGTTGCAAGATTGTGAGATTCTTGCAGAAGAATGGCTACCTGAATACAGGGAAAGATTGTAGAGCCAGTTATAGTTGGTATTTTCTGGGTTCTTAATGTGGAGTTACCAGTGTTAAAAATCAGACCTGAAAATAGCCTAGCACTGTTGCTTTCATATTGTTGACTGTCATCAGAAGGGATGTTCCCACAATCTTCCACCCCTGTCTGATTAGTCCCTCTCTTGTGCTGGCATTAATGACCATTAGGCCTGTTTTGTGAAAAATTGTGTTGTTTTGCAGAGCTAGGGTGCAGGTAGGATCAGTAACCTGATCCTGTTCATTGTCTAAAATGGCTGGGGAGGTTCAGCCCTTTACTGGCAGCACAGCCCTGAGCCATATAAACTTCTAGTGTAACTGTACCGCATGAGCACCCTGAGGCTTGCTTTTTGTTGAGAATGGGGGCTGACATACGCAAGTGTATATGAAACTGCAGCCTGGCATTACTGTGCATGCACAAGCAGTCACTCTGAAGTTTATTCTGGAATGCATGTTGCTATATGCATGCTTCATATAAGGAATGTTTTCTGGGGTCTAGAGGATAGAACGTTCTTAGGCATTACAGGCATATTAGTACTGTTTATTTTAAAAACCCATGATATTTTGATAAAATTCTGTAAAGGTAATATGCTGTTTGTAAAGATTGCCATACTTTTCCAGTAATTTAAACGTTTAGCAAATAATGGATCTCCTTTGCACCTCCATTCCTTTATCAGTAAACTTGGGAAATACTTTACCTGTTAATGTGATATTTTGAATATTAGTGTAGGCATCTTGAAAGTTCTATCAGCCTCTGCTTGTCTGAAAAATAGTAATTGCAAATTGAAGTGAAATCTTATAACCCAGTCTCCTGTTAAGTAGTGGCAGTGATATTTCTTTTAGTGACATAAATGGTTGCATGCAATTTTAGAAAAGAAGCTAATACTCAGTTTTTGCGAAGCAGTCTTAGGTGAAGTGTTTTATCATGAATACTGAGAGATCAGCTGCCTGGTTTTTGAAATGAGGTAAGAAAAGAAAGCAACAGCAAAGAGTTTTTGCCTTTGTTTTCAAGTGAAACAATAACTGATGGGGTGATAGTATTAGGAATGTTAGTTATATATGGTCCAGCCTTATTTGTTGTGCAGTAAAATCTGTTTCATTAATTTGTCATTTTTCAAAGAAAGTATACTTGGATTGTTATTAGCCTTAGTTCTCAGTTGCTGTTAGGGCTGTAACTAATTGCCTCATGGAAAGATAGTTATGTAGTCCAAGCTTCAAGTTATATCTGACCTTTCAGTAATTTGAGTAGCATGTTAAGCTAGGATCATCTCATTAATTAACATAAGCCTGCCTGAGATTTCTTTTTTTTTTGGTATATCACTTTCAATAATGTCAGTTTTAATTTTGTTAATGACTGTGGATGTGTAACAAACCTGCAGTGTTACGGCACAGAAAAGTGGTTCGACATATTAGAATCATAAGGTTTTTGTTCTGAAAGCTATGTCAAGATGTATGAGACAAGGATGCAATATTTGTACTGTCAAATGGAACTTCTGATTTCTAAGTACTAATCTCACTGATATTAATGGAATTTATTATTTTCTAAATAATAAGTTTCACTTTACTGTAACTTATATTTCATTAGCTTTTTATTGAGTCGTATCCTCAAATTTCAAAAGCAGTAGAATACTTTGTCCAGTTTTTGACTCAGGAGTTGGGGGTTTTAATTTAAAAATTGTGTATTTTAAGGAGCGAGCTTTTTCTAAGGGAAAAGGCTTCAGTCCCTTAAAACTGAATTGCAGCTTGAAAGCTTTGTGAGACTCCAGTAAACAGCAGCCATAAACTACATAGAATTAATTATATCTACTGGTCTAAAACTCTGCACAAAATTTGTCCCAAACTAAAAGTATACTGTTATAATGCTTTTCAAAATTTCAGGGTACTTTCTAATGTATTGTAGCAGCTTGCAGAAGAGCATCAAGTTGCAAGGAGTTTGTTGATCAATGCCTTATTTTGTTATTTATTTTTTTTACTATTGCTGTGTTTTTATATTGAGAGTTTTAAGTGTTGGAAGTCTAGCAAAAAATGGTTTTAGTTGTCAGGGAGGAAAGCAATATTAAGAGATACTGCTATTTTATGTCAACTAAACTCTTTGCTAAAAAGTAGGCACTTCCATGCTTACAGTGAGCTTTATCTTTATTTTACAGGACAAGAGAAGATCAATGCAGGCCAAAAGCAGTCTGTCCTTAAAGAACCAATCCAAGTAAAAGGTAAAGAAGTACTTTTTGTATTGAAACTTCTCTGCTGTCTGTGAGTAGTTAAAAAGAATGTAAGGGAACCGTGATTCCTCTTCAGTTGTGTAACAATTGTAAAGTTTATGTGAATAACATTTTAAAACACACTTGTGTATCAGCTTTGTGTGGTTCCCAGTTGTTTGAAATTGACTCCTGAAAAATCAAATACAGCAGTATTCCTTCTGATTACTCTCCCTTAATTTTTAATTGTTTTATTTGAGCTGATGAGTTTTATCAGGAAAAGACTTGTTTTCTTATCTGTTATCACAGTCTCTCCTCCTTTTGTGTTTTTAGGCATGTCCATTCACCATCTCAGACCTAATGTGGCTAAGCTGAATACTTGATCTTCCTTCTAAGTCTTTCTGTGTTCCTTCTTATTGCTAAGTTAATCTAATCAGTGGTGCTTCTAAATATATTTTGACCACATGAACTGCCTAATCTGAGTCCTGTAATGTTCCCATTTGTGTCTGTAGTAATGTAGTGAGTTGACCTGGCTGGATGCCTGGTGCCCACTGAATCTGCGCTATCACTCCCCCTCCTCAGCTAAACACAGGAGAGAAAATCTAATGAAGGGCTTGTGGGTCAAGATCAGGACAGCAGTTACTGTCACAGTCAAAACAGATTCGAGGAAAATTAGTTTCATTTGTTACCAATCAAATCAGATAAGGGTAATAAGAAACAAACAAATCTTAAAACACCTTCCCCTCACCTTCCCTTCTTCTCGGACTTAAATTTGTGCCCAGTTTTATCTACCTCCTCCATTTGCCTGGGGAGCAGTAGCTGTGGCCAGTTCTCTTGTGCTCCTTCCTCCTCAGGGCGAGGACTTCTCACACTCTTCTGCCCCTGTGTTGGGAACAGTGGAGGCATGTTTCCCATGGCAGATAGTCCTCCATGAATTTCGCCAACATGGGCCCTTCTATAGGATGCCATTCTGCACAGTGCTCCAGTGTGAGTTCCTTCCATGGGGTGCAGTCTTTCAGGAGCAGACTGCTTCAGCATGAGTCCCCTGGGGGGTCACAAGTCCTGTAGCAAACCTGCCCCAGTGTGGGTTCCTCTCTGTACAGGGCCACAGGTCCTGCCAGGAGCCTCTTCCAGCGCAGGATTCCCATGGGATCACAGCCTCCTTCAGGCATCTCCCTGCTTTGGCATGGGGTTGTCCATGGGCTGCAGGTGCTTTTCTGCTCCGCTGTGGACTTTCATGGGCGGCAGGGTCACCATGACTCAACCATGATCTGCACCAAAAGCTGCAGGGGAATCTGCTCCTGTGCCTGGAGCACCTCCTCCTCTCTTTCTGCACTCACCTTGGTGGCTGCAGAGCTGTTCCTGTTGTACATTCTCACTCCTTTCTTTGGCTGCAGTTGCTCTTGAGCAGTAACTTCTTCCCCATCTTAAATACATTTTCCCAGAGGTGCTACCGCTATGGCTGATGGGCTCAGCCTTGGCCAGTGGTGGGTGTCTTAGAGCTGGCTGACATTGGCTCTGTTTGAAGTGGAGGAAGCTTCTACCAGCATCTCACAGAAACCACTACTGTAGCCCTTCTGCTACCAAAACCTTGCCATGTAAACCCCATACAAGTAAATACATGCTTTTGTCTTTAGTTACATTATTAAAGAAGGAAGTAGATAAGAGAAAGTTAAGCACTTATTTTACGATTTCATGTTCTTAATTTATCATAAGCTGATTTCACTCCCTCTTCACTCTGATAGTTTCTATGATGTTATTGTGAGAATTATGCTATTAAAAACCCCTGTGCTTTTGATCACTTCTGGCCTGCTGTGTATGGAAAAACTTTATCAAAATAGAAATTGCCATTTCTCTTTAAACTCTAACAAATATAATCTCTGGAGTGAAGATGACTTAGCAGGCCATAAACTCTATGAAAACGCCTTAATGTCTTTTCCCAAATTTAAAGAAACATGGAATCATAATACTTGTTGGTAACAAGCTGAGATCAGGATGTTTTTTGCAAGCTTTTGTCTACATCCTTATGTCAGGTTCTTTGGATCTCTTGTCGCTTAGTGTATGCCTGCAGGTGGAGCATACAAGGTAGATTGGAGAAATTAGGCTGAGAAATAATTGTAAAAATAGGTGTATCTTTCAATGGAAAGAGTTTTGCCTCTAGATTATAGGCAAGCAAGAATGTTAGATTTTGATAGTGTCTAGAAAGTGGAATTCTATTCTTCAGGTGCTGCTGAAACTCAAACTTACTGATACAAGTATTACTAAGACAACATTTAAATGAATCACTGATCTTAAAAATTTTAACAATGTAAAGTGTTTTATTTCCATCATCTTTTATTTGGCTTTATTTTGGAAGTATCAAATCAATTTTTTCCTCCCTCCATATTTATTGCCTATTTTATAAAGTTGATTGAACTAGGGGTAGGTTTTTTGAGATATTCTGCAATATACAATTGGTTATAGTATTTTCCTTTAGTAAAATTTATCTATGCTTCTGAAAGATGGATTACTAAGTGCTTGATAAATCCATGACTTATTTTTTACCAAGGTTAATATGCTTTGGATATATATGTGGTGAAGAGCTGGGAAACATTCTTGTTTAAAAATATTTGCCCTGTTCTAACCTTAGTAAATAATGGACTTGTTTTTGGAGAAATCTGGGTTTTTTTTTTTAATCTTTTTTTTTTCTTCTTTGTTACCTCTGTGGGATGAATGTAATTGCTCAAGTACTTAAACAATTGTTTAAGATCGAACTGGATGACAGAAATCTGATTATTATGATAAATTGTTATCTGTATTGTTAGTACATTGTTGAGTGTCAAGCAATGTATTTTGCCTTCAAGATTTCAAAGCTCAGAAATAAGTCAGTGTAGGACTTTGGGAAGTAGTAGCTTTCTGCAACTGTCCTGTGACTTAAGGAGTAGTTCTGGACTAACTTCAGAAATCTTATCATCAATCTTGTGACATACAGGAAATTTATGTGTGCTCGTAAGTCTTCTCACCTGCAGAATTTGAGCTTTTTGTTTTCAGCTGTATTCTTTAATGTTATGTTCTTCAGCAATTGTTGATATTTCTTCCAGTAAATATAATGCTTGTAATGGAAATGAGCATATAGTAACTTACCTTTGAAAGTAAGTTGAAATTATGTATGTATACAGATGCAGGAGGTAATGGTACAAATTTAAAATTCCATTTATCCTTTTTCTGAATGCTTTTACTTGTGCGTGAAAATCTGATGTGGTAAGAGTACATCTTCTAGACACAAAGCATTATAAATTTTATTTTTAATTGCTATTACTGCCTAGTATTAAGTATACTGATTTTGAAAATAGTAGTTGAGAAAAATGACATATACAGCCTTAGTTTGCTGTAAGCTCCGCAGAAGCTCTTGTTCTCTTAAGCTCTTACCTGCAAAAGGTGGAATTGCTTAAGTATTGGAAAAAATCAACTGGATCTCTGTGTGGCTGTTTCATTTGCTAAAGCAAGTGTTGCTGAATTGCCATATTTGAATGCTGTCCTAGTAGCTAAACACGATCTCTGACATGAAAGTTGGACAAGTAGCTGACAGTGGCAGTTAAGTGGATGTTTGAGAGTCCTGAACTACAATTTAGCATGTAGCGGTTTTGGAGGTAAATCATTGTACTGTACTCATTTCCACAATGAAGAATGTTCCTTTCTCTTCACTGTAAATTTTTGATCTCGCTGATAAGCATTCTTTTCAGGTCTGTACTTAGAGGTATTGTGATATGACACTAGGTTGAACTCTGAATTTTGAAATACCTGCTGTAGTCTCCATGAGTGACTTAACTTGCTTATCTGTTTGTTTTTAAGTGAAAGCAGTCCTTAAAAAGAGAGAGTATGGACCAAAATACACAAAGAATAACTTCATCACTGGAGTAAGAGCAATAAATGAGTTTTGTCTTAAATCCAGGTATGATGGGGCTGATTTGAGATTTAAATTATAAATATTTGTTTGTTCATACACGCTTCAAATATAGTTGTAGGGTCATTTCGTATAGCAACTTTCTAAAAGCTGTTGTGGTTTATGTAATCTTAAGTGGCTGAAGTTAGTTCTTGTTTACTTAGTGTAGGAACTTGCACTTTATTCATATGTTTATGTAGCTGCTGCTTAAAGGAATTTATTTGTACTTATATGACCGTAATTCTACTTGGGGGGTGTCTTGGGGTGAGCAGCTAGTTATAAGGGGGAATGACAAATAATTCGTCCTCATTTTGGGGTCATGGTGATTTAATGTGAGCATCTGTGAAAGACGAGTGAAAACTTCATAATGTGAGTTCTGTTACTTGGAATAAAATATAATCTGGTTAATTGCAATGTTAACTGTTGCTACTTGATTCATGCTTACAGCCTTTTACTGTGTGCTGTGTCTGCCAGCTGGTCTTACTAAGTATCGCTGTAGTTGAGATGTCTGCTGGATTTCATGCTTGTTGTATGTGTGTCCCATATTAAATGTAAAGGTTTAGCAGCTTTGTTTATAACTTTTTATGCTGTCACTGTTGCTCCCTATTTTTTTTTATATAGTGTGTGTCACTAGACTTGTCTTTGCTGAGAATCCAGTGGCAAATTATTCTTAGTCCTCAGCCTTATTTTTATCATAATTACATTGTTGCGCAGAGAAATATACCTAGCTCAAGTTTTGCTGGATGGACCGGAAGGGGTAACGGGGGAAATGAAAACAGGACTAGATAATTTATTGGGCTAAAAATGAAATGTTCTGTTGTATTTAAAAAATAAAATAAAATATAAAATAAATCCCTGATGTTTCTCAATGAAGATGCTCTGATACGTAGCTCAGAACAGTGCATGTTTCTGTAAGTAGCTTTGTTATCTCTGGACTTTTGCAGTTTGTGCTGGGTGTGTAGATTTTGAGGTTACATTTCTTAACTTTTCATGTCATTTTACTTTTGATTTCCATTTCAAGGTGTTAAACCATGAACACCCTTGTTTGACACTGGTACATATTATCAGTTACATGCAGATTCATTGGATGTTACAGTATCCAATGTTTTGTTGCTTTCTCTCATGTATAGTATTCCATAGTTTGAGGACATGATTTGAACTTTTGAGTGTGGAGTAGAGCACAGTTGTTTTCAATAGTATCCTAGAGATTGGTTGCTTTATGGTTGTATATCGCTTCTGTTTGGCTCAAGTAAACAACTTCAGGTTTTTCTTCTTCCAAAGAATAATACCAAAATTGAGGAAGATCACCCAAACATAAAACTGAAAGTAGAATAATATGAACTTTTTCTTGCACTGAACTATTTGTCCACTTTCCTTAGTGATTTAGACCAGCTGAGGAAAATTAAACGACGAAGCCCCCATGACGATACTGAGACTTTCACTGTGTACCTGAGATCGGATGTAGAGGCAAAGTAAGAACACTTGTATGAAAAAAAAAAGTTTGCATCATTTAAAATGTATTATATGAGAGAGGACTCCTCTCCACCTTCTTTTAGAAGTCAGATTTAAAATGTGAAAGGGCAGTAATGTTTTCCATTTTCTATTTGAACACATTTTATATCCGAATTATTGTAATTATGTATATGCAATTGGAGCATCTGTTTCATGTGTCTAGAGATGAAGTGTTTGTCCTCAGCCCCTTCTTGCCCCATATTGAGTAGGCTGTGTGGCTTTTTATGAGAAAGAATGATGTGATGATCTGATTTTAGGAAAGGCATTTGTAATGTAGCCAGACTGAAAAGAAGTTGCATAATAGAACCATTGCTAAGTTACTTTTACTCTGTGCAGGTCTCTTGAAGTTTGGGGTAGTCCAGAGGCTCTTGCTAGAGAAAGAAAACGACGTAAAGAGGCGGAGATCAAATACAGAGAAAGTGAGTACAGAGTGTTCAAATACCTTAAAATGAAAAGAACGAAGTGTGATTTTTTTTTTTTTTTTGTATTTTTTTTTTTTTTTTTTTAAATCATCTCACTGAGAACATACAAATGTGGAATTAGCAATTGCTGATATTATTTTATAGAGTAATGTTAAGAGTGGCACATAAGTATCTATGCAGAAATAGTCTGTTACTATCTTGCAATTTACTTGTTGTACACCAAGAAATACATTCAGTTGATACTGTAGTCATGCTTAGTCTTTTTGGGAGGGACTTAATTTTTAGCTAGTATTACCAGACACTTTGACGTACTTTGTCACCGATCTGAAATAACTGTGTCATAGTTCTGAAATCACTGAATGAGTCATCCCACAAAAGTGTTTGGAGTCACGCATACTTTATGTGAACTTCTGACCCATATATTAAAGAGGGATCCCAGGGGTTGAGTGAACAGTTAGAGTAATTTGCAACTCGTGACCACTTCCATGATTTTTTTAGATTAAAATCTTCAAAGTTTTTTTTTTTTTTTTTTTTTTTTCAGAATTTTGAAAAAACTTAAACCCAACCCAGTCCAAATTTTTATACTGTACCATTATTCATTTATGTTTCTTCTGATATGAAGTCAGCTTATTTTTGTGCTTCAGAAGGTGGGGAAAACACTGCCACATTGTTGCTTAAAATTATTATCATCCTTGCTGGTATTATTAGTAACTGGTACAGTCAAATCAGTAGTTTGTAATGGATTTTGATCTATCTAGCCACTTAAAATCACAGAAGAGGCAATATTGCTTCAGGGTACTTATTTCACTTACGCACCTTAAAATTAGAGGTAAATTATTACTGTTTTTTTTTTTTAAACAGGTTTTGCAATTGGAATACCCTTGTAGTAAAAAAAGCTAGAGCTGCAGGCACTTGTTAAGGCGCCCGTAAATGTTTGTACTGAGAGTGCAGCTGGTACTCTACTAGCTGTTTAGTCTGTTTAATTTAAACTGTACAATGTATTTTTGGATAACTTTGTAGGGAAGAATCTAGCACTACAGCTTCTAGATACTGTAGTATACTTATGTTTATTTTCAAGTTACGTGATTAGTGGATGCAAAAATACTGATATTAAGAGACACGGTTTGAAACATCCTTTTCTTTCTCCTTTGTGGTTGAAGGGTGAGAAGGGGGCACTAGAAGGTCTGGATGTGGTGCAGAATATTTGGAGTTTTCCGTCTCTGTATATCATCCTTTGTTAGAAGAAGTGATAACAGTGTATAGGATAATAGGTTGTATTTGGCATTTTGCGTGTATATGTAACAATAGGTTTCTGGTTAACAATACCAGGAGAGGAGTTTAACACAAAGATAGACCGTGTAGCGCTTTCTAGGATGAGATACCTGCAGCATAAAAAAAATCCTAAAAATAACTGGTTCCTAGTATGTATTTATGGTGGTAATTTTGTATTGCAGAACTATTTCGAAACCAAAGGCTGCTGTGGGAATACAAGGAGTTCTTTGGAAATACTAAGGTAAGAGATGGTTTGAAGATTTTTTTTTTTTTTTGGTCTGGAAAAGTGCTATGAGCTGTTCTGTGACACCTTTAGAAGAAAACTGTTGTGAAATGGTTGCATAAGCTTAACTAGCTAAATACTATTGGAAGATTTATTTGCACTGTAATGTACAAGATCTGTCTCTGATTGTAGTGCAGTGGTAAATGCCAGTTCAAGTGAGTTCCTATTGTGGCAGTGTAATCCACTTAATCACACTGAAGTGTAATGTTATGCGGCCAGTAAGGTGTTTTGTTTAGTCAGTTGTCTTCTTATTCACAAATACAGCTGCAGTTTTGTTATTTCATGTATAGTAAATATATTGTTATTTTAAGGAAGCAAAGTATGCTTCTTAATGAGAGAATCCCAAAGCATTAACACTTTGCTCTATACCCTACTGATGCTTCCTCTTTGTTTAAGCAGACCCATTCCCTAAATCCAGGTGCTCTGCTATGGTAGAATGATATCTTAATCTTTCTGCTATGCAGCTGGCTCCTGTCCTTATGTTTGCAGTGGCCCCTGGTGGAGATTTTGTTGGTGGTTCACTGTTTTTATAGCCATCTGTTTGTAGAAATGTGTAAGGCTCAAATGCAGTTTGGGTGAGCATTCAGTAGAAAATTAGTAGGCTTCAAGGCCTGTAGCTTCACTCTCACAAAGCAGGGCAATGCAAAGTTTTTATTAAATAATCTATGTGGTAGGACCTTCATGAGTTCAAGATTTGGTTATTTTATGTTAATAATCTCTTATTTCTTTATTTAGCCACGCTCCAGTGCAGCAGCTATGTTTTTCAAGGGACCAGGGAAGGTGGTAATGGTAGCTATTTGCATGTAAGTTAAAAATATTTTGTTTAAGCAAGAAAAAAATATTTATTTTTATTATCCTGGAAATGAGAACAGTCTGTGTATTCAAGCTAAAGATACCTGTGTCTCTGTAACTGATGTTAATAGATCTATTTAATTGTTGGTGTTGGGGCAGAGTTTAGGTAAATACATTCACCAATATATAGAGATCAGGGTTAAAATGTATCTGTGATCAGAGAAGAGCAACTTTTTTGATCAGACTGAACGATTTATTAAAGCAAATAGTAAAATTTTGAAGGACATGGAGAGGCAAGCATTTAAAGTTGTCTTTTTTTCTTGCTTCCCCTTCATGAAAGGAGCTTCATATGTTTTAAATAATCTTCCATATAACCAACAGAAAAGAATTAACTTCTTTCTGTTGTTATTCAGGGATATTTTAGGAGGTTTTTGCCTTTCACATGTGTTACAAGTTTGAAACAAAACTAACTATACCAATTTAAAACAAACACAGATATTATCTGACATGAAATACACAGGTGTGTGTTACAATTCTGTTGTGAGAAAACAACGTTTTGAGCAGGAAATAGCTCTGAGTTTACCTACAAAACTATATGCTTTTTGCTGGGGAAAGGTGGGAGAGCATCAAACCATGTTTGAAAACCTCCCAGTTTAATGTTCTACTAGTAGTTATTCGGGGCTTTCTAAGTAAAAATGTGCTAGTAAGAACTGCTAGTATGGATGTTTATAATGGAAAAAAAAGTGGGGAGGGGCTTGTATGGTCACTTTTACCTCCTTCACTTTCTCTGCAGTTATCTAGAGAAAGCAGACCTTTCCTCCTGCTTTGTAAACTGGGCATTGCTATAAACACTGCACTCTGTACTTCATAAGTACCTTTTAAATGATTAGGTAATTTTATAGATGAATGCGTAGCAGCTAGGCCAGCAGAAGCTTGCAGAGCCTGTTATATTGCTCATTCATCTTGATGTGGAACTTTTTAGCAGTGGCTCTCAAACACCTGATGGCTTTTAAGCCATATTAGTCAAGACTGCTATCAGTGCTTCCTTGTTTGTGGCCCGATCCTCTTGACACCAGCATGATTTTTAATGGCTTCTGGTTTGGAGTCAAGAAAGGCCAATCTGTGATTAACTTCTCAGTTGTGATAATTTGGTAGGCTTCTCACAAACTTCAGGCTTCTATAGTGAGGATAAAATGTGGTTCAGTCAAAGGCAGAGTTCTGGCTAGCTTCAAAGGCTGGCTAGCTTCAAAGGCAGACTGGCTGCATTGGCACCCTCTGTGTTGTTACTAGGATTGCTATGTGCAAGGAAAAACTTTGAAGCTGTGGTAGGGAAATAGAGGAAGGTAATGCTTTTAACAAAAAGGGAACAATACCTTTTAGCAAAACATCCTTCAGAGTCTGACATTGTTGCAGTGATTTCATTATCATGCTAATGCTTTACCTTTTAAACAATACAAAGTTTGCATGGTATATAAGAATTATTAAAAATTACAAATGGTTCAGGGTGTTAGTAATGTTACTGCTTCTCTAGAAATAGATGTCATAGAGTCATAGAATAGTTGGGGCTGGAAAGGACCTCAAGATCATCTAGTTCCAACCCCCCTGCCAGGGACAGGGACACTCCCACTAAACCATGCCACCCAAGGCTATGTCCAACCCAGTCCTGAACACCACCAGCAATGGAGCATTCACAACTTCCCTGGGCAACCCATTCCAGTGCCTCACTGTCCTTACAGTAAATAATTTCTTCCTCATATCCAATCTACAGTTCCCCTGTTTCAGTTTGAACCCGTTACCCCTTGTCCTATCACTACATAACACACTTCTGATTGTACAACTGAACTGTGTTTAGTTTTCAAATGAAAAGTCAAGCCTAAATAGACTATTTTCCCCCATAGATTCATAGTGAATCTAAATGATTAATATTTCCAGTTTGATTATTTTGACTTTTTTAAATAAATCAGACCAAGTCCTTCTAGACCATCGCTTATGTGGTGGAGTATGAAAAGCTGATAGTCCCATCACAGTACAATTTCCTATATGTATTTTTCAATTCCTTGTAATTTCTGTTCTCCATATACATCTTGGGGTTTTGTGGTGATTATCCTTGCAAACAAATTTGGAATGATAATTTGTAAGAAGTGCCCTTTAATTTTTTTTCAAGTTTACAGGTCAGTCAGCATAGATTTGAGTTTGTTTTAATTATAATTTAAGTTGGGAACCTTGTTTTGAGTAATTGATGTTGATCTACTTTTTCACTTGTGGTTGTGTTTTTTTTTCTTTTGTTCAGAGAAAGGCTGATTCTCTTAATATATCAGTACATTTTAAAGTTATCAATTAAATTTAGACTTTACATAAAATTGACAGGGTTTCTGACAGCAAGGAGGATGTGTATCTGTTTCAACACTTCTTCCTCCTTTCCCCCAGTTTTCTTGGTGAATGTTTGCCTCCTATGTGGACTTTGGGATACTGCTACAAACAGTTGTGTTGAATGAAATTGCTCATTTTCTAGGTGAAGAAGAGAGGCTTATTAGAAAATGCTGTATAGTAGTAGGTTTAGAAAGTATAATAATAGAATTGTAACTAGTGAAACATGGTGAGCATTATTATTTCTTGGCATGACATCCAAAACATTACAATAAATCTTTTTCAGACTTTACCTAGCTTTGGTTTAAGTTCTCTTAAGATTTCCTACTCTTTCAGGTCCATGTGGATAAAAATGTGATAGCTAAACTAGCTAATCTGGTTCATTTCAGTAAAATAGAGAATACACTTTCTGATTTGGTGGTTGCCGATGTAAAAGATAACTTTGTTTCAAACTGATTTGAGATATTGAATGTCTTCTCCGAATCTGCTGATTTCTAATGCTGTTAGCAGTTAATAGTTATATCTTCAATAGAATTGGAGAAGGGCATGCAGCAAGCACACTGCCCTCGACTTCAAGAGAGCAGTCTTTGACCTCTTCAGGAACCTGCTTAGCAAGGTTCCATGGGATATAGCCCTAGAGGGCAGGGGTGCCCAAGACTGTTGGTTGGTATTCAAGGATCACCTGCTGCAAGCTCAGGAGTGCTGCATCCCAACTAGAAGGAAGTGCAGCAGGAAGGCCAGGAGACCTCCTTGAATAGATAAGGAGCTGTTGAGGAAAATTCAAAGGAAAAAAGAGGCTTATAAAAGGTGGAAGTAAGGAGAGGCGGCCTGGAAAAATTTCAGGGATGTTATCCAGGAAATTAGGAACCAGGTTAAGAAAGCTAAAGCCCAGTTAGAATTAAACTTGGCTAGGGATATGAAAGATAACAGGAAGGGATTCTGTAGGTATGTAGCAAATAAAGGACAGACTAGGGACAACGTGGGCCCCCTCCGAAAGTTATTATGAGAGCTGGCTACCCTGGATTTGGAGAAGGCTGAGGCTCTTAATGATTTCTTTGCCTCAGTCTTCCCTGGCAAATGCTCTGACAGCACCACCCAAGTCTTGGAAGGCAGATGCAGGGACTGTGAGAATGAAAACGCCGGGCTCACTGTAGGAGAGGATCTGGTTCAAGAACATCTTAGGAACCTGAATATACACAAGTCTGTGGGACCTGATGAAATCCATCTGCGGATCCTGAAGGAGCTGGCAAATGAGGTTGCTAAGCCACTATTTGAAATCCATTGTATTTGAAAAATCATGGCAGTCAGGTGAAGTTCCTGACAACTGGGAAAAGGGAAACATAACACCCATTTTCAAGAAGGGGGAAATGGATGACCTGGGGAATTGCAGACCAGTTAGCCTCACCTCTGTGCTTGGCAAAATCTTGGAGTAGATCCTCTTAAGGTCCTTTTCAACCCTAACTGTTCTATGATTCTATGAATTTAGGCTTTCATAGGGATTAGTATTTTCAAATGCTGTGGTGGATTTTTTTTTTAAAGCAGAATGTATTTTACTTGCAGTAGAAGCCTGACTTTGTTTTTTCTTTTCCTCCAAAATGGCATTTATCTTATTATATTGATGCAAACATCTAGTCAGAAGGGAGGCACTGTGTAGCCTTGATGGGTCTATTGACTCATGGTTTTTGTAATATTTTCCTGCGTAGCATTCTTTCTATCCTATGCCTCCAACTTCTTGGACATTAATAGATTAATAGATTGGGCCTGACATTTGAAAATCTTAGTATGGCTTCTTCCCAAATTTCTAGGATGCCAAATTTCCCCGCATATTCCTAATTTGTAGGGGTGAAATAGTATCATCGAAGTGCCTACTGTGTCATCTGAACAGGTTGGGGCCCCACAACTGAAATGTACATTCCGTAAGTTGTCAACTCCATCACAATACAGAGAAAAATAAAAGTAAAGAGGCTGTGCTCATGAATCTCACTGTAATTTATTTCATTTTCTTTCTGTGCTGAAGATGCACTATGCTGTGAATTGGAGGAATTTATAATTAACACAGGGAGCTTAAATTATAGTTTAATGATACAACAGCCTTCTGTTCTTCTTGGGATATCCACTAACTTGTGCGTTTTCTACTTTTCACCTATAAATTATGGTGATGCTTCACCATCTCATGAGACAATAAGAATAACTTAAAAATTGTGAAGCACATTCAGGCCCTTGTATTGAAGCAGTTGTAGGAAACGGTGCTGAAATAAAATGTATTTGCACAGAAATTCTTTGAGGATGACCTTGGAAATGAATCTGATTTAATCAACTTAAATAGATTTTTTTTGGTGTCTGGTTGTTCAAGAATGCAACTGCCATATGTTGTTAATATTTATTTATAACACTTAATTTCATTTGAATTCTTACAAAAGTTGCCAATAAGGTAAACTGAAATATATTTGAAAAAGAGGAGAATGTTTGTAGTCCTCTAGTCTAATTTTCTTTGCAATATGATTATAACAATTACCCTACTGATTCTGATAATGAATGGTTGAAGTGAGAATGTAAACTTGGATTTTACTGTTGATAGCTACTTTTCTGCGTACAACATAACAGTACTCCAGGGAGCCTGTAACCTAAGAAGACTTGACAGATCACAGTGGACATCTTAATAGAACAGTTCCATAGATAATTTTTACAGTGTAATCTGATGAGAGCCTTGCTTTCCTGTCTGTTGTCTTGTGTTTGTATCCTACTGAGAATTGCCCACACTGAGATTAAAGTTGGGAGCCTTGGAATCCAGTATTAGGATGGGGTGTATAGGAGGCAAAGGTCTGAAAAGCGGAAATTAAAAAGGACTGAAAGAAAAGGAAAGAAAGGACTGAAAGAGAGAAGGAAATCATTAAAGAGTTTTATTTTCTCACTGGCAGGCCGTTAGTTGTTCTAAGTTGTGAATGTGGTAGTAGTTTTCATGAAGTGTAACTGCTTAGAAGTTAATGATTTTTGAAGAATAAAAAAATCTCTGCATATGAAATTTAGCTGAGGGTTTTTTAACAGTAACCGTAGAGAAAATCTGTATGCTTTATCTGCCTGTATTGGTCTATAATGATTATACTGATACTTCACCACTTGCTGGCAGGTAATGCATGGTTATAGAGCACTTGTGGCTTTGCTGAAAATATTAAAGACCAGATACTCTGTTGTTCTTTAGTTTATTTCTTCTCTTTGTTTTCAGAAATGGGTTGAATTTTTTCTTTAAGCTCCTTGCTTGGGTTTACACGGGTTCTGCAAGTATGTTTTCAGAAGCCATACATTCTTTAGCAGACACATGCAACCAGGTGAGTATTTTTCCTGTTCTGTTTTAAGTTAGGACTTATAGTAATTTTTCAGGAATAAAGGTAGATACTTATAGTAGTTGTATTATACTTGAAAGCAATAATTTAATTTACTAGTGTGCCTTAGTTGGCTATACTGTCTAAATAGGAAATGTCAGAGAAATTGAAATAGTATTTTATTTAGGACTAGAATGCATAGCAAAATACCTTTTCCTTCATAAAGTTTGCTCATAGATAACACTCACATTGTAGATAAGCCTAGAATTTCCAAGTATATTAGTCAGAACTTTAAAAATGGCTCTCAGGTTTTGCTGTGGTGTGTATTTACAGTGCTCTTTCTGTTCAATACCCATGATATGTACTGTTTTGTATGGATTTCATGCTTCCTAGAGGTAATAGTAATATAGGAGGGAAAAAAACTAGTACTTAATCTAATGACCATTTAAATAATCTGGAGGCAAAAGAGTCTTAAAGATGTTTTTAAGTAAGCAGTTTAATCTGAGAGAGAGGAAGCTGGCTCAGAGCCTGACAAGCTCTCTGTGCATGCAGTGGGAGGAAGATGTAGTTTTTTTCTGTATGCCTGTAGTATGGACATACCTTTCTTAGCTTCCCAGAGACACAAAACAGTATATTGCTATATACAGTTTTTATCAAACTGTAGGCAGATGAAGGCATATTTTGTCAGAAATACACATTACTTTAGAAAAGTTGCTAAGCTCAGAGCTCTTTCTGTTGTTTCCCAATCTGAGTACAAAGCTATTGTTAACTCAGTTGCAGATTTACTTGCCAAAACTGATGGTTTCAGAAGGTTTATTTAGCTGCATTTTATTCCTCTTTTTAATTTGATGCTAGTGAACTGATGGAGGGTTTATAAGCTAACAGTAAAATAACTGACCTAGTCTAGAAGCCTTAAATGCATAAGGAAACTAGAAAGAGTCACTGATAATGATCAAGTTTGGACTAGTATTTCTGTTAATATAATACTGTTTATAATACGTCTACGTTATTTAAAACCACCTGCCCCAGTTACTTCTGTTCTTTAGTGAAATACTGGTTTTGTATTGTTTTGTACTTCAGTTGCGATTTATTTTCCCTGTAACTATCAAGATTTGGAAGTGCACCAGATAAGAGTAAATGGGTTGTTGTATTAGTCAAATATATAAACATTAGCAAATAAGTCCCAGGACAGGCTTAATTTTGTCACAACGGTATGTGTAATGTGACCAGTCTTATCTTTAGGACATGATGTCAGAACAAAATCTTGTTAATTTGGGTTGCATACTTCTTCCACTCTGCCTTGCCTCCTCCTAGACAGGAGTGACATACCTGCCAGCTATCTTGAAGTACTATTGAGTGCCTGTCCAGATGATTATAAAAGGAAGAAAAGGATGTGTTTTAGTTTGTCTTAATGTAAGAATGAGACATGTCAATGTTGATTCTGAAGTTTTTTCAAGAATTAGTTGAAATTTGAGAGGAGTTGTAGTAAGCAGAACTGTACTGGATTGGAAACTAATATGAAGTACATAGTATTATTCTTTCTTACTTTGTTTAAATGTTAAATTGAAATACTTTTCCTGTCACGGTAATAGAATGACAGGCTTTGTTGCCTAGTCATCTCGTGGTAGAATAGTGATGAGAATTTGAGCATCTCTCTTTCTATTTGTAGGCTGCCTTAGCAGCCTCTCACAGAACAAGTAGCCATGTACTTGTCACATTTACATTGATAGGTGATGTGGCAGACTCTGAGCTGGGCACATAATGTAGTATGCAGAGACAAAATTAATGTTGTGTCTTTCACTATTCTCTTTAGTATGCTTGAGGCATTCATTATGAGATGCTGAAATTTTCCCTTCTTCCACTGTTGAAGGAATTCTTGTTGCTGTTTTGATATAGTAAGGCTTCAGAAACAAAATAAGTACCTTAAGATGAGTGGTTGAAACCCTCCTGCAGCTCAAGCAAGAGAAATCCTTGGATTGCTTTTGACTCATATATAATGCAACAGTGCTCCTCCAAATTTAAGTAATGTATGAAATCTTAAAGCAGACTTAATATCCTAAAATGCATTTTAACATAATCTTGGCTACCTTTTTGCTTTGGTTGTACCTAGTATGTTTCTTTGTCCAGAAAGACCGAGTTGAGGACTTGCGTTTTGCTTGCTATTTTTCAATAAATGTTTTCACGCAACCTTTCAGCTGTTCCAGCTCTAAAGTGAAGACAGGGGCGTGACTAAATTAGCTGATTATATTTAAAGAAAATTATGGGGAGGAAACCTTCAGGTGTGTGATTTTTCAGTTGGTCAACTGTGACAGTTTATAGGTGAGCCAAGTTTGATAGTGGTATTTGTCCTGGATTCAGCAGTAGCAGTCATTTTTCTCCTTCTTAGTAGCTGATGCGGTGCTGTGTTGTTGACTTTCGGCCTGGGAGCAGTGCTGGTAACACTAATGTTTTTGGTTACTGCTTAGAATGTTTTGGTTTGATCAGGGACTTTCTGGGTCTTATGCTCTGCCAGGGAGGAGGGGAAAGTGGGAGGAAGTGGAGGCAGGACACCTGCCCCAAACTGACCAGAAAGGTATTCCATGCCACAGCATGTCATGCCTAGGATGTGAAAACAAAGGGGCAGAGACCTGGAAGGGTGGGGGGTGCACTGCTGGATTGGGCTTAGTATTGGGTGGTGAGCGATTGTATTTTCTTTCCTTGTATTTGCCTTGTCATTGGTGGTAGCAGTAGTAATTTGTGTTATACCTTAGTTACTAAACTGTTCTTATCTCAGCCTGTGGGAGTTGCGTTCTTTCAACTCTCTTCCCCACCTCCTCGGGACTAGGGGAGGAAAGAGGCAGGAGTGGGTGAGCGAACTGTGTGAGGGCCTTAAACCACAGCAGTATTATCTATCCCTTTATACATAGAAGAGCTATTCTGTTTTTTAAACTGTGAAAGTTAATACTTCATAGTGGTTTTGGGAAAAACACAGGAGAAAACTTCCTGCCTCAAAGCAGTTTGCCTCTGTGAATACTGAAGTGTCTAAATTTTAATACTGGTTATTGTGTTTCAGTAATTCAGACTCCTAAGACAAAGTGCTTGCTTTGCAAAATTGAGATCTAGATTTATAAACTACTGCATCAAGTTTAACACATGCCTAAATAAATATATCCCAAATGGGCCATTTAGATATCAAGAGTTTTTTATTTCATCCTTCAAAATATTTTTCTTCAGTTTGGAGTATTTCTCTCCTGATAGAAGCTGCAGTGTAAAATTACTGCTTTAAATGTAGTGTGCCATCACCATGGTCTCTGTGTAATTTCTCTTCAAGAGGGATTTATTTACTTCATTCCTTCACGTTGAAGTAGAGCACATAATGTTCACTTTCAGTTGCAATTCTAGAATTATAATGAATAGTAATTATATATATATATATACTGTATATATTTTTATATATATGTGTGGGAATAATTTTTTTGGGGGGGCAGTAGATGTAGGTGACAGATTTTGATGACTGTATTTCAGTTCTTGTACAATATCAGTAGCAAAGCATGTGTGCAGATCGGCAAATTGTATCTGCCTTTATCATTCAAGTTCTGTTGATGTAGAATGTTTCTAAGTGTTTTCTTATTTTAACAAAGTTTTGTTTCCTTTTGTCCTGAATAGGCATTGCTAGCTTTGGGCATCAGTCAGTCTGCAAGGACGCCTGACCCTAGTCATCCGTAAGCTTTTTGAGTAAATAATGATTTTGTAATTTTATGTAGGAGTGAGATCAGTTCTCATTTGTGCAGCAACTTGTTCTTAATCTCTCATTTCATATAATTTCTGAAATGCATTGTTTATGATTTTACAAGAGAGAAAACCACAGATTCTTTCAAACGACAGAAGTTGCAGCTTCAGTGGCTTGATACAAGTTATACTTCATCTTTTTTTTTTTTTTTTGTGGTATGCTTTTTGGTGTGTATTATTTTAATTGACATGATTTCTTCACATTACTTTGAGCTTTTCTGCCTCTTCCAATGGATAGTTTTACTTTGTTTTTAAATGATGTTCATGTGAATAAGATTTTTCTAAAAGTAAAAAATACTTATTTAAAACGAAGCCCTTTTCTGCAAGGCAACTACTTGTATGATAGAGGTGTGTTTGACTCAAACTACTGTTTTTTATCTGAGTAATAGGGATATTATTGGTAAGTGCTTACAGCTTCATGAAAGTCAGAAGCTGTATGCTCTGTGATATTTTCTTGGTGTTGACCTGCTTTACACTTTACATTATTGGGCAGGTCATTTATATTGTAAGCACTAATTGAAAATACATCTCATTTACAGAATTGTTTTTTCTTTCTTAAACTTCATTAAGAGCATCAGGTAATTTGAAAAATATTTTAATCTTAAATTTGTCTAAATATTTTATCTCCTTCCCCATTTTACTTTTTTCTTTCTTTCTAAATATAGTCTTTGTACTATTGTTTTCTGAATGTTGCTAAAGAAATGTATTGTTTGTAGTAGCAGTCAATAGTAAAAAAACAAAGGTATGCTTTCAGTATTGCTTTAGTTTCTCTTAAAAGCTGAAAGTGTTGAATGTCTGCAGTTAGGTGAACTACTGAAAGATGTCACAGATTTTATTTCCTTTAAATTAGCATTATAAGATAGGTAGACTGGCTGCTTATAAGGCTGAAGCTTTCATTCAGATGTAACATTTCCATAAAATGTTAAAGTATGTTTTTTTTTTTCTGTTAAATCCTCAGTATCTGCATAAAAACCAATATAGCTGCATAAATAGTTCATTTAAAAATAATTAGAAAAATATCCAAGCATAATGTCATTGTGGGTACTAGCTGTGTTTTTCCAGATGTCATCTTTTTCCTTGGATTAGGTTGAATTTAACAGCTTTATCTTGAGTAGATGTCATTTGATAATAATTTAAGACATGTAAAACTTAATGGAAAAAACATGTAGATGTGCTTGCAGATATATAGTATCTTATTTTCCTAAATCACTTTCTTTGTTTTCATCTAGGTATGGTTTCACAAATATGCGCTATATTGCCTCCCTGATTAGCGGAGTGGGCATTTTCATGATGGGTGCAGGACTGTCTTGGTATCATGGGATCATAGGTTTACTCAACCCTCACCCTATAGAATCTCTTCTCTGGGTAAGCTAATGTTGTTTGATATTGCTATCTAATGCTGGTGACTTAATAGAAAGTAATGGCACAGTCTGAAATTCACTTCCTGAGTCTGTTTGAATCCCAACGCAATTAACTCAAACCATCCTTAATGAGAATGTGTTTTAAGAAAAAAATCATGTTAAACTGCAGCTGATCTTATAGCAAAATGAGCTGTTCTTTAAACCTTGTGTTTTCCATTCACACATCTCAAGAGGTTCTGCTTTCCTGTTTTGCAATATATTGTGTAATTTAAATATTGGCTACCTTGGGTTTAGAGAGAGCTACACAGCACAGTGGGTAATGAGGTTCTGAAATGCTGTGTTTGGATAGTTAGTGGTGAAGGGATCTGTACAAATATGCATATAACATATTAAGTGAGACTTTTTTTTTATACAGGCTTACTGCATTTTAGCAGGGTCATTGGTATCTGAAGGAGGTATGCAATTTCAAGAATTATTTCTATTTAAGTATTCATAACAATGTAATTGCTGGAATAATTGGTCCTTGCTTTCATAATAAAGTTTTGAGCTCTGCTGCAAATACTGTGTTATAAGCAAACAAAAAAAGGTGATAAAACTTTATTATCTCTCTACATAATAAGAAATTGAATAACATGTAATATGAAAAGTACGCATGAAATGTCTTTGAGGTATTTAACTATCAGTGAATGTAACGGTTCCAATTTTTATGGGAGGCATGCATGCAGAGAAGAAGGTAATTCAGGTTTTTTTAGTGATTCGAAATACCACTAGTCAGAGCTTTTTTGATGATCTCTTGCTATTTATAAAGAAAAGTTTACTATTTTCAAAATGCAAGCAAGCCCTTGCCTCTAATAATTTTAATCAACTACTTTGGTGTTGTTTCAGCTACCCTTCTTGTTGCTATAAATGAAATACGCAGGAGTGCTCGAGCCAAGGGTCTGTCATTTTATCAATATGGTATGTGTCATTATGGCCGTAAGGTATGCCGTTATTTAAAACAGAATCTATTTACCACTATTTGCATAATGGTAAAACCAATTTTCACTGTATTCCTTTCCCTTTCTCCTTGCTTTATTGATCTCTTTTCTATTTGAGTAACAAATACATTTTACAAATTGGGTGAAAACCTGTTGATTGGCACTACTTAAAAACTTTTACTAAACTACTTGCATTTTTCTGGATAAATACCCTTTTAAGTTTTTTCAGACATTATGGAGAAGCTTCAGTAATCGGCACAGGCCTTTTTCTGTGCATTTATGAATGCTTTCAGAAGCATATGCCTATGCAAAGATTCAGTTTACATCTGTATACTTAAGGAAATGTTTCTTTTAAGTTGCTGATGTTAGCATAGTTTAAGTACTGTGCATAATGTAGTAAAGGTAAGCATTTCAAAGCAATGTGTGGTTTGCTTTTTTTTTTTTGTTGTTGTATACGCAGTTGTACAGAGTCATGATCCTAGTACAAATGTGGTGTTACTGGAGGATGCTGCAGCAGTTCTGAGTGTGGCCATCGCTGCTACCTGTATGGGTCTGACTTCTTTAACAGGTAAAATTATGCCTCAGGCTGAGGCAATCAGGATGTGAATTTACCCCTGTGCATGTTATGAGCACATATCATTTAGTTCATATTGGTTGACTTAAATGCATCTCTACTCTTTTTTTGATGCTTGTACTGTGTAAGCTTCTGGAGGTTTAGACTCTTCTCTGATCAGATTTCTAATAGTTTGAGTTGGAAAATATTTAAGATTAAATAAAAGTTTAGCTTTTTTTCTTTTAATATGTCAAAAGGGTTAAGCTTCAAAGAGTTTATGTAGATGGGTCTAACTTCCTTTTGAGCTACTTTGCATACAAATGAAGGTATTTTTTACTAAAGGTATTTTTATTGTAATCAGTTATGTATATCACTGTGACGTGGTGGGATTACATATCTGAGTTTCCTTATTCAGTGATGTGCATGTGTATGTGGGGAAGATTTAAGGAAGCAGTTTCTTCCTCCCATTTGTTATATAGTGGTATTGGTATTATCTTCAGATTCCAATAGCTGCTCCTAAACAATGGAACAAATCTAAGTCATGCAGGTGGGATGATCTGTGTGGCAACTGATTCAAAGTATGTCTTTGCCTGCACAGTTAAGATTTATAAAGAGGGAAGTTTGTTTATTTGTCCTAAGTATTGGCTTTTCAATTTAAAAAAATAAATAATTTTCTTTGTGGCTTCTAATGAATTAATTACAAGTTTCACTTTTTTGTATAGAAGCCAGGTTTTTTTATTCCATTTCTAGTTGCTTTGCTAAACTTAAAAAACCCATTATACATTACTGTTTCTATAAGTATGAATATGAGAACTTATATAAGTACAGTATTCCAGAAATGGTTAATACGTGCAAGTTTTTGAGTTCTTGTAAAAGAAACAAACTTTTACGCTACTACCTGAGTTTAGGTGCATATAATTTTATATTAATATAAGGTAAAACTACACACAGAAGCCCAAGTACTTTACAATAGTTTACTCTGTTTATTAGTCCTTCAGGCTAAGGGAGAGGAGGGACTTGAGACTTTATCTTAAAATAACTTTTTTTTTTTTTTCCAGCTTCATTTTGTTCCTCAGTAGGGAGGAATTGTCAGTACACTAAAAACAGACAAGGGAACAAAACCACACTACAAAATCTAAACCAAATCCCACCAAAAAAACAAAACCAACCAACCAAAATAACTATCTCAAACTATGTACTCTCTTTCATGTGATATTTGAATTATCTGCTATGTTTTAGAAATGCTCTGTGAAATTAATTTGACATTATATTGTTTAGGAAACCCTTACTATGACAGTGTGGGGTCTCTAGGTGTTGGAACCTTGTTAGGAAGTGTGTCAGCATTTCTCATCTACACTAACACTGAAGCCCTGTTAGGACGATCCATTCAACCTGAACGACTGCAGCGACTCACTGAGTTACTGGAAAGTGATGCTGTAGTAAGGTAAGAGTCTTTACAGCTCCATCAGTACTAAGAACAACAAAAACCAAAAAAATTACATTGGAAAAAATAGTTCAAGCACTTTAAATGAATCTGGTGAGACTGATGATTTTAGGGTGGATTCTTCTGTACTGAGAATTTAGAATCTTCATTATTACTACTATTTCTGTGTAATTTCTTTCTAACTTTCTAAAAATTTCACAAAGTAAATACTCATGCTCCTCAGATGTTCCACAGCTGAAATAAAATTGCAAAAAAAATGTCCTAACAGTTACATAATTGCAGGAGCTGACAGTAACTTCATGAGAAACCCATCACAAACTTGAAACTGTTTTCAAATGATGAAATGCAAGCAGATAAATTATACTGTGCTGTTGCTTTTATAGTTTATGAGCGTTTAAATCTTTAAATTCTGTTACTGTTAATATTCAATATCTGGAATTCTGTAGCACTTGGCAGTGGAGTACTGCAGTAGTATTACACTGTAATAGATTCTCTATGTTAGATTACAGAATTAACTCAATGTTAATTTCTCTTCTTTGGAAATTCAGAGTTTGTAGTGCAATAAACTTATAGCTCGTTGTAATTCTGAAATCTTGTTTAAATGCTTCCTAGGGAGCTATTTTAGCTTTAATCCTATTAACCTTGATTTGGAAGCAAAACTTTTTTGTTTTTTTCTTAATCATTATTCAGGAATATATTTCTGTGTAATTCAGCTGGAATATTTTAGTGGGTTTTTTATTCATAGTCATTACTCAGCTATGGAGACAAAAATCCAAGCCCATTAGTTAACACAAGAATATGTGAAAGAACTTAAGTGCTGCATCATCTCAGTTGCAAGCAACAGGTCTGAATGATGTGTCTTTCATTCCAGAAGCTAAACAAGATTCTTATTTTGGAATAGACTTGTGTTAGAATTTTCACATGTCAGTAACTAAACTCTGTGGTGGCCCTGGATTAGTCTGAATGGTGGAGCATGTGTCAACAGTGCTGTGTTAGAGTAGGTGAGTTAACATGGTTTTTTTATACACGACTTCTGTAGTTCTTTTTTCCAAAGTGCGCAGGTGGCTTTTGCTTGTCTCCAGCTGGGATCATTAAATTGCTTCTATCCAAGCACCAGTTTATGTTATATTCCATTTTGTAGATGGCTGTAGCTTCTCAAGAGAGCAATCTTAGTTTATCTCCTTCTTGCTGTAGACTTTTTTTTTTTTTTTAATTGTTTAACAAGAGGTAACTTAATTTTTAAAAGGTACAAAGAATAAAAGAAGTGAACACTTGGTAAGAAACTGTGTTTCTCTGAAGGTTAGAAGCTGAAATGTGTAGGTACTTCTTACAATGCTGTTTGCAGCACCTTCTCTGTGCACTTTGTCTTTAGTGGTCTCTTTCTTAGTTCCATTACATTATCTGCTTTGATTTCTTTTAGCACACGCTTTGTCTTTGACCACGTTCGTCTTGTAACAAGCCTAATATTTTGAGCTTGGTTAACTTACATCTGCTAAGAAGACACCTGGTCTTGATATAAGGATTCCCTGAGTTGTTAAAGTGTGTTACCCTTGCTTGTAATAAGGAATAATATGGGGAAAAATTTCTCTTTTTTTTTTTTTTTTCTTATTCCAGTTTTTGGTTAGATAGCTTTTTTGGTTTGTTTTCAGCTTTTTATTGTGAAAATAAGGAGTCTTTTACCATCAAGTATGTCGTCAAACAGCTGCTTGTAGTTTTTCATCCAACACAGCTTTGGGCTTGTGAGAGTTTCAGCATTTTCATGAGCATTCAGACTTTACTTAAATGGAGCTGTGTACTGGTCTGGCCTACTCTTACATTTTTCCTGCTGATACCAAGTTGTAAAAGAAAAAGTTCCCAAGTACTGGCCTGCTTCTAAAGCTGTGACTAATATTTGTTCTTTTTATTTCAGTGTTTCAGGGTTTTCAGCTATTGCACTGTATATGAGTTCTCACTGCAATCTGTACTTGCAGTTACTGCTTCCCAAAGCATGTCTTCCTTGTTCATTTATGGAGGGTTCGCAGTCTTTATTTTTAGGTGTGTTTTCCAATTATGAAGGGGATATAGTAGGGAATCATAGGAAACAATGATTATTGCATGTTTCTGTCTATTCTGTATTGTCAGTAATGACTTTACCATTTCCATCTGGTAGCAGGCTTGTTCCCAGGTTAATCTTTAGTTTTGCTATACTTGCAAACCAACTTTTTTTTTTTTTCTTTAAATCACGCACAATGCCTTTCTTTTATGCTTTTCTTATAATTTTGCTGGTTTTCTTTATTTTCTTTTTTAGGCTTATGGCTATTTATTTCTTGTTTCATTTTGCTTGGTGATTTCTACTTTTAGGCCTTATTTAATTTGTCATCCAGAATGGGCTTTTAGTTAGAGTTGTTCTCAACTGGAAAATTACTTGATTTTGGTTTTTGTTATACAGCCATTCCATTCTTAACTGTCATTGAAACCTTTGTTACCTTAATCTTTCCTGTGTTCAGCTTAACTAAAATGTAGGAGATGAGTCTTTCAGAACTGTGAAATAAAACACATGATGTGGTACAGACTGTCCTGATTCTGTTCTTATGCAATGTAATGGTAGATCCCTAGGTGTAAACTATTCTTAATGATAGTTTCATTTTTAACTTTTAGTTCATTGTAACAGCTATTGGGTAATTGTGCTACTGTTTTGCTGGAAAATCCATCATTCCGATTTGGAGGAGGAAAAAGAAAAAAAATGATAACTGATGGCTCAAACCCAGTAACTTGATGTACTCTGACAAATTTTTCTTTCATTTCAAACTTTCTCTTTTCCCTAGTTTGAATTGATGGTGTCTGCTAACCATCCACAAGCTTCCATAAGCAAGCTTTGTAGCATATGCATTTGTATTTTTGAATTATTTGTGATATTTTTTATCCTCCTAACTCACTGTCTTGTCTTTCCTGGATGTATTATAAGCAGTAAGGTAGACTTTTCACATTTACAGAATATGCATCATTTCACTGAATTCTATCAGGTTGCTGCTTAATGAGAATATCAGATATCTCATTTCTTAGCTCTGATAGGCACTTGATACATCTTCAGCATTATTTGAATCACATGGATTTACATTCTCTTCATATAGCCCTCATTGAAGCACATCTGCTATCTTAAATACCCTCTTGTACGAGGAGGTAGTTTGATTCCAGTTAGGTTATTCCAGTTAATACGCTTTTGATTTGATAGCTTCCCACAGGAATAGCTGTGTAAATTTGATTGGAGATGGAAATTCTTTATTGCTATCAGTAAGCTGTAGCAGTTCTTTTAATCTGCTTAAATATTTGCTAAGATGTATTTTTTTTGTGTGTGTGTCTCTATATTTAGGTCATGTTCAATTTTTTTTTTTTTTTAATGTGCTTACCCCTCCTCCAGCTTCAGTATTGCCAGAAATACTCCATAAATGTTTCCTCTGACTGTTGATCTGAAATTTCTCCTCCTGTTCTTTGTCAGCTATTCATTCTAGCAGGCTGCTTCCGAAACTTCTGCCTTCCGCTTTCTTCCCATGCTGCCTGTGAGCTTAGTTCTGATTTATAAACATTCAGATGAGTTGAGAAGAGTGAATTTGATTAAGACAAAGGACATATTAATTTAAAACGATGTTGTGAAATTGCACAACTTAGTGACATGAATGGGGGGAGAAGCTTAGTACTTTGAGTGAGCTTTATTGCTGATTCTAAATTTTTTGTTAAAATTTTAAAAGTTGCAATGATTGCGTTTTTCTGCTAATAAACCCAAAGTCTTTGGGATATTTTATAGTTGACCCCAGATATTTATTTTGCATTAGAAATAGCAGAAGGAAGAGTTAAAAAAAATAAAAACTTCTTTGTGATTTATATCCCATGTTTTAGTGTCCACTTTTTTCTGGCCCTGATGGAAAAACATGGGAACTTATTCTACAATGGCAATTTTAAATTCTGCTTGGCTTTAAAGATAAACTTAAATTTGTGTTAATCTAAGTAAAAAAAAAAAAAAAAGGTGGTATTTTTGGTTTTATTTTATATTTATTCCACTGTTGAAATTCACCATAATAATCGAAGTTTGCTTCATGTCTTACTATCCCTGAAAAATAGGGCATGCTTTGTTTATTACCTGTATACATACCTCATAGTTTATCTAACAAACTGGATCAAAACTGCTATAAAGAAACAGATGTTTTCAAAGGACCAAAATACAAACATGCTGCAACATCCATGTTCTAGTATGTATTAGGAACCTTTAAATAAATATACGTTTTCAGCCTTTACTAACAGCTGTCTTTTGATTAGTCGTGATCAGTAATTCAGTATGATCAAAAGTGATTTCCAAACACAATATATCAAATATATCAAACAACTTATATCTGATATAGCTTTGTATAGAAAATTCTCCAGAAGATTGTGCCTTCACAAATTGTAGCTATCCAGGAAAAAGAAAGTACTTCCATAACTGCAGTGTGTGCTTTCAGTATTTGACAGTATTTTCTGTTACCTCAGAAGTGAGGGTACTTGAAGACTGTTAAATACGTGCATGCACAAAAAACTATGGCGCAGTAGTAAGTTGAATAGGAAAGGAATCACTGTCTATTGTGGGATTTTTTTGTAGCACCATTAGTCTAGTTCTAAATCTGTGATTTTTTTTGTAGTGTGTCTTTTATTGCAGTGAGCCATTTGTACATGCCTTGGTATAGCAGACATCTGTGAAAGTTGTATAACCTGTTAAATATAAATCAGTATTTAATATAAATGTGTGGTAGCAAAATGAGGATATGTTAGTCAAAGGCAGTGACCTTTTAAAATTACAGAATCATCATACTGTGACAATGTTTTAAACATCAGAAGTTACCTAGTTGTTTGTTTTTATGTTGTTCTACGTTTTCTTTAAAATTTATGTGTTTCAGAGCAATTCATGATGTTAAAGCCACAGACCTGGGAATGAGCAAAGTGAGATTCAAGGCAGAAGTAGACTTTGATGGACGGGTTGTTACTCGTTCTTACCTGGAAAAACAAGACATTGAACAGCTGCTACAAGTATGTTTTTTTTTTAAAAAATCTTTCTGTAACTTCCAGTATTTGATACTTGTTTTCTAATTTCAAATATGTCTAAACCCAAGATTTTCAAGTAGGTGACATATATTCCACTACTTTTTGAAGGATTGCAGGTGATTTTACTTTGCGTTAGTGTGCTAGATATCTCAGCATCAAATCATACTATGGGCTGAGTAGGGCCTGGTTTGGAAGAGGACAGATATTTTTGTCCAAACTAAGAATGTATTTATTCCAATGAATTTTCATTGAATTATAAGATCTCTAGTTAAAACTGGAAGCCTGTCACCTGACAGTGAGCATCTGTTTTGGCATAGCCGTTTGCCTTGGGTGCTGAAGATGCAGTGTTAAGGTTTACAGATCCTGCCAGTCAGACTAGACTTGAATATGGATTGCTTGCATCGCATCACTTAGCATTTTGACTGTGTTTAACAATTAACACTGTCTTCAGTGTCTGTCTCTGATTTTAGTTTCGTTCAGAGTAGCTTTTCTTAATTCTTCTCTTCAGTGTAGAAATGAAAAACTTTTCTCAGCTGGATTCTGCATGGCAAAGCCATGAAATACGAAGTAAAGAATAATTTATCTAAATTACAACATGAGTTTTAAGTGAGCAAAATATTTTGCTTGCTTACCATTTTTGGCAGTAACATGCATATATGCATTTGCTTGCATACCTATAAGATTTCTTTCTTTGCTGCCATTTCAAAATGAAAAGCAGGTGTCTGCATTTTATGTCTGTCCATTAGATGCGACTTAGAAGTTATCTGAGTTTACATTTAAATTACTGCAGTTTTTTTAAACCATTAGCCAGTGTCCGAGTTCTTAAAATGTACTGCTCCTTAATGAGAAAATAAGAATGCATACTTATTACTTATATAGCACAGTAAGTAATCTGTTCGTGTGTTGGATTTCAATTTAATATATTTTGAGAGGAAGAGGGCTATCAGCTTTGTACAGCTGAGGCACTGCAGGTTTGCTTGGGTTCATATTGCCAAACCTCAGATTATTTGTGGTTGCAGCTGGTTAGTATACTACTTTTCAAAGGCTTTGTTAGCACTTGTTCTTTACCTGCTGTTCCCTTTCACGATTGCATACAATGGTCGCTGGTTCTTCCAACTAATATTTTTGGGAAAGTTCTTCCTGATTGTTTCTAGGTTGACAACTGGTTCTTACACAGGTCATTGTAGTTTCATGCAGTAATCATGTGGCAACTATAAAATCATTGTTAAAGGATAGCTGTTTTCAGCAGGATTTTGTCCCTGCCTGAAGGGCAGGCATAGTGCTTGCCTTTTGATCTATAGTTTTTCAAATAACTAGCTCATTCAACTAGCGTTGCTACCAATATTACTCTTTCTGAAGTTGTGAAATTGTTGAAATGCTAGTATTCAAATTACTCTCATTTCTTTTTCTTGTTAGACTTGCTATGATTTTAGTCACAGGGTATTGGGGATGGGGTATCATTTAAGCTCACTCAGTTACATTATTCCTCTTCAGTTTTAGAGTAATGGGGAAGGTGAAAGAAACTGATGTTATGTCGTGGTTATAGACACAAAAAGAATTAGTTATTTAATAATTACTTTTCCCATTAGCAATAACCTATTTGTTCTAAACATACTGCAGTTGTATTGCCTAAACTATGTCTGAGATACTACAGATCAAATGGCTTCTGGTCAACATTGTGTGAGACCTTTAAGGAAAGCTCATGACAGTACTGTAGTACCTGCTTCGATACTTATGATGTCTGTGTTTTTTTTTGGAGGGAGGAGCATAGCATCCTGCTTTCTTTAACCTTGTTCTTTCAGTCTCATACAATATGGGTCTCCCGAGTTCCTATGAACTATGTTAGAGTTTTTTGGTATTATGGAGGAGCTATATATATATAGTAGCATTTGTAGGAATTTGCATGGATTTTCAGATGAGTTGGTAATATGATGGCCAGAGTAAGTAGTGTAATAAAATAGCAAGAATGTATGAAAATGAGGAAAGAATACACAGAGGTACCCTGCTCTGCCTTGCTATGAATAAGGGATACCTCAAACTTGTAGAAAAATAATGAAATTTTCAAACTTATTTGGAAAATAAAGGAGGAAATGTGTTAAACATAGGAGGTTCTATATCAAGTACAGGTGTAATGGCAAGCCAGCTATTTTCATTGAATAGATTCTACTCTTCTGTGTCTTTGAGACATAAGAACAGGTGATGCTTTAGAAGGAAATGGCAAAAGCTAAAGTGTTTGAGGTTCTTTCTGACGTGTCATCCTCCTTCCCTCAAAATATGTCAGAACCCTTTGTAGTGTTATTCCTTTCTTTCCCTCATCTCAACCTTTTAAATTTGATTTCTTCCTAGGAAATTCAGCAAGTGAAAAACCTTGAAGAATTGGAAGCCTTCATGCTTAAGCATGGTGAAAACATCATTGACACACTGGGAGCTGAAGTAGACAGACTTGAGAAGGACCTAAAGGTGAAATTTAGCGGCTTATTAGGGAGTGATTGTTCTTTGTCTATATTTTAAACAATACCATTGCATTGACTTTTGGGATTTTGTTTGTAAATATATGAGGAAAGAGGTTGATAATCCTAATGCAGATTCTCTTGCTATAGTATCATTAACTAAGTTCTGACCAGCAGTAAACTCTTACTTTGCCATTGATCCATTTGTTACATATTTTGTTCAGTTTTGTACCACTGTAGGACAGTATTTTTGCTATAGAAGTCCTGGTTATGTCTTTGCTACTGTATTTGCAGAATACAAGGTTATTTACAGGCTGTTAAATTTTGGTCTGGTTGTAAAGAAGCAAATTTCAATTTTGTTTTTTATTTTTTTTATCTGGTACTTAGCATTCTGTCAGGTTTGGCAGTGTGTGATGAAGGCTTTATTGAGCAGTTTTTGCTCTTTTTGAAGCAGTTTAAAACTTTCTTCAAGTGAGATTATATGTATCTTTATTTGGACGGCTTTATATAAAATCTAAGTGCCTTTTATAAAATCAGGAGAGCTGCTTCATACTTCATGAAGTGTGAGAACTAATTTATCTGTGATGTTGGACAGCATTTGTCACACGTAAAGCTGGCTTAACCTTCAAAAAATTGCTTTATAGTATGGGCAATATTTGTTGAAGCTATTCTTTGTTTTAAGATAGTCCTTATTTTGCCAGAAAAGGGAATTCATTAACCAGTTGCCAGCATCATACCAAAAGTACTTTATTTTTATCCGTGTTCAAAAATGTGTTTTAATATTCTCTATTTACTACTTTTCTTAAAATCAATTTTATTTCAGCAACGAAATCCTGATGTTCGTCATGTGGATCTGGAGATACTATAGGCATGGCAGAAGAAATCTTCAAGTTGCTACCATTTTGGAAAGAAGTTGCATAAAGGGCTGAAAAGCTTCCGAAATTGCAGTGACCTCAGCACCATACCTCGCTTACTTTTGCTGTAGGCTTCCTGGACTGTTAGCACTGCTTCTGTTCTGGAAGAGCACCAGACTCACAGACAAAAATTTCCATGGCAAAATCAATTTACAAAAAGCTATTTGACTTAAATTCCACGGGAAAGTCTGTCAGTATATTTACTGCAACTCAGAACTAATGACTTGAGGCTTAGTTAGGCAAATACAGCTGCCTGAAGATACACAACACACTTAGTTTTTCCATTTGCGTCCCTTTGCAGTCAGTTTGCACTTCATTTTCTTTCAAGATACTGCTAAAGGTTCTTGGGAGATATTAAGATTAGCTAGGAAGGGTTTGTTCCAGTGGAACCTGCCAACCTTAAACTAATTGTAATATTTCAACTGTGTGATTGTTTCACAGTTTTTCTTATCTATGAGATAAATTCTTTCAAGCAGGCGCTGGCCTGTTCTTCCGTTCCATGACCCAGAAACCTGCTTTTTCCCACTCTTGTGATTACTAACTGCACTTCAGAAAAATAAGACTTTTCTTCTCAGTGGAGTCAGCTGTATGTGGTTATCCAGAACATGTTAAGTTACTGTGAAGAAATCTGAGATTTTGGTGAACTTCCCATTTAAATTTTGTTATTTCCCCCCCACACTTTGACACTTGTTCTCTTATTTGTAAGTATCTTCAGATGTGATCTGGGAGATATATACATGGTAGTGCTTATTAAATGTTACCTGGCATTTTTTTGCTTTCTAATAAGCTGTATTTGCCAGATATGGTCTTCAATAGAAGGTGTGAGAGATGTAATTGGAAGTTACAGTGGTAAAAAAATGTATTAGAATTATTTATAATTAAACAAATGATTACATTGTATTTTTAATTTATTTACCTCTAGACATAATTTGAATTCTAAATTGCTTACTTTGTGTTTGGTTGGTTTTTGGGTTTTTTTTTTTTTTTTTTGAGAATTGGCCCTGCTTTTTTTGGAAAGTAAAGTAAATCTGTCAGTAGTTCTCAGCAATCCTGAGATAAATGCTTAGAGTTTATAACTTTGAAATGTGCAATTTTAGCATTGTATATAGTGAGCCTCAAGGCTTTCTGCAGTAGGCACCCAAGTTGTACCAGATTCTTTGATTTGAGACCCAGTCTTTATTAATAAGGCCATGAGTACTTATCACACAAATTGAAATATAAGTGAAATGAACTCTGAAGAAAACCCTTTATGCACTTTAACGTATTTCAGTAAAATGAGAATTGCTCATGGGTAAGAGGTGTTAAAAAGAACCTCCTAGTGACTCAGTTTGTGAAGTAATGACTGACTTGCTGAAAGGAGAAATGTTGGTATGAAATACAAGTCTTCAAGAATCAGTTAAGTAATAAGCATTGCAGCATATAGTAATTGTGGAGACCAATACATCTAGATTTGGCTAAAAGCTTTTTGAAAATGTTTTTTAGGGTTTTTTTTTTTGTTTTTTTCATACTAAGTTTCACCAGTGAACTATGAGAATTCAAAATAGTATACCTTTTGACAACTGCAAAACATTCCAGAGTTTAGTTACAGATGGGACTTCTCATACAGTATTTGTGGGTCTCTTTAGTACCCTTGTCCACAATCCCTATTCACCAGTGGCTTCTTTATAGCATACTAGCTGTATCATTATGGGTAATCCAGAAGAAGGCTTACTTTATCTGGTTTTATTCTATTGTAAAACTACTTAGTATATTTAAGCCTGATGATTTGAAATGCAGTTTAAAGGAAATTTGGAAGTGTACTATACTAAGTAAATAAGACGTCCTTTAGCACATTATAAATCGTCTATCTTTCTCACCTTTCCACATAAAATTCATCTCATTATGCACTCTGCTGATGTTAGTCTTATTCATGAAGACCACTGGAATCTGATAATACGTAATCTTTTTCCTTGTTCCTAGAATATTTATATGGATTTTGAATTTGAATAAACAGCTTAAGATTTCTGGAATAATGGGTTTATTAAAAACTGGGTAAATGCTCTTACTAGGGTGTTAGTGGAGACAGCCAATGTGATCCAAGTGGATTGTATGCTGGAGTTACTGATGGATGAGTGGCGTTTGTGTGCGCTTTGCAGGGCAGAGATTTTGCAGAAAGTTTAGTAAATGTTACCCCCCTACTGAAGTGTTCCCATATCTTATTAAGAGAAGGCATGAGTTTATATTCTTACATGGCACCTGCCCCAGAAGCCAATAAAAATGTTTTCTTGTTAATCAGAGATATAATTTATGTGAACACTGATCTTAGTTTCCTTAACTGAGTCAGTACACCCATCCACATAGCATTTGTTTGTATTCCAAGATAAGATTAGGATCCTTTTGTCCCAGTTATGTTGCTGATTATAGCATAACAATATGTTAAAGAAGCCAGAGCTTGAATGTTTTTAGGTACGTAACAGTTGCATAGTTTGATGACCCAGTTCCATATTTTAAAAATGACCTGGATGGTGATGTACTGCAAAAATCTAGGCAGTCTGGTTTTGGCAGTACCTCTTAAGTTTATATGTCTTGCAGTTGGGGAAAATATTGATTCATTGAACCTGTCAGTTTGGAAAGGAAAAGGAATTTTAAGCTGCTAGATTTTTAAATAGATTGTTTTTAACAGTTTTGCTGCTTATTTTTTTTTTTTTTTTTTTTAGCTGTCCTTCTGGTCTAACACTTGAAGTGAATATGGGTCCACTACTTAGTTTACTTTTGTTTCTGGTTTGGGGAAAACTGTTTAGCTACTACACTTCCATGATAGAATCCTCAGAATTAAAGAAAGCTTAGAAAGTGTGGAGGAGTGTGGAGAGCTTTATTTTCTTTGTCACAAATGCAATTACATAATGTTTCTTTTTGTTTTAAGGATAAAGTGAGGATTTAGCTAACAAAGTTCTATTCTAGGATTTTTTCAGTTAAGTTGTGACATTCTAAACTGTTTTGTAGACTGTCCTTGCATGTTCTGTTTTTTTTCAGATTATGTTCAAAGTACAGCTGCCCTCTGCTTTGTGAAAGATTGCTTATGTATTGCAGAATGTTTAAGTCCATAAAACTTGCAATGTTTGAAAAAATTGTCTTAATGTTCCAGTATACTGAGTGATCTTAATACATTTTAAGTCAGAGTTGGCCAGGCACTAATAATATGCATTTTCCTGTAGAATTTCTTTTTCTATAAAAGATAAAAATGAGAAGTGATTTTTTTCCCCAAGAATCAATTTCAGGTCTAAATTGTCTCCTTTGTACACTGTGGAAGTAAGTTTTTGAGTGGTCCCCCTCTACCTCTCCACGTTCTAAAGCATTTGTTAAGCATACTGTAGTAGTTAATATTTTGGTGGAATAGTATATTACAAAGACTCTTTGGTGTGTGTTCTGGTTGAGAAGTAGCAGTGACTCAGGGAGCAGAACATATTTTTTAAGGACAAATTGCATTCTTTATCCTCTGTGGCTCATACTCAAGCTCAAGAATTTATAGCCTCTGCTTTTCTCCTTCGTTGAATTCCAACACAGGTTTTATTATTTTTTTTATTTACCAGCCCTTGCAGATGGAAGCCATTATGAGCATCTTGCATTTTTAATAGCAAGGCTAGATGCTACTTTGGTCTCTGTACTTTATCAGTGAACAATAAGTACAGTTGACGATAATGATTGCTGTTCTCTTTTGAAAGCTACAAACCATGTATGCCAAAACTACCAAAGTTTTCTGATTTGGACAAATGCAGTTTTTTCAGCTGTATCTGGAGACTCAGTTGTTCTTACGAGATTTTTACTGCCCCGTCTCATACCCAAAACTCTTCTCCATACTCCCTGTATGTTTTGTTTAGGTAATACACTGAAATTCTGTGTTCTCCTTATCATTTCAACTGATTTTTTCTGTAACGAAGAATAATGCATTATGTAAGTACATCTGCTAGTGAGTGCATCAAATACAGGCTTCCTGCAAAGAGTTTTCAGGCTTTTGTGTATTTAAAGCGTGGCTATTTTTGAAAGTTCTTAATTAAGTAATCCTTTTTTTAAAGTTGATGTAGATGTGTTTCCTACAAAAGAATCCACAGAAGCGTATTGTTTGACATTTGAAGGGGGAGTATTTTGGTTTATGTTCTTATGTTCTTAAGGCATTTTGGCTTGGTGTAGTAGAAAATTGTCTAACTCCTGTACAAAACCTGAACTTCTGTGCATGCCTAAAGGCTTACATTGCAGATGTGAGTATAAAATGGCAACGTGGTTTTTTTTTAACAGCTTAAGCATTGTGCTGCTTCTGTTCGTATTGATAACTCTGTATAGAGTACAACTGACATCTCTTTTGCAGTTTACCTCCTTAATGGAAATGGGAAGTCAAGGTGTACCAAAAAGATTTCATGTTTTATAGAGAGGTTGCAAAGCTTAGGTAAGTTTTTTTTCTGTTTCTGCTTAGTGAGACACAAATAATTAAGATCAAAGTGGACTATATATTATGTATAAAAAGAAATAGGAATCCAGGTTTTAAAGCACAATAGTCGGATTTTGAAATGCAGTCCTTTGAGGAAAATAAAATGTGCTAGAAGCTGTAAGTGGTTGTATGGACTATAGGAACTGCAGTCAGTCAGGCTTTGCTGGGGCAAAAGAAAAGAAACTATCACAAAGTGTATGGTAAAAAGAATTCATACAAGGAGGGAAGAAAACTATGGTGTTGAGCACTTGGGAACACTAAGAGATGAATGCAATCTCAAAAATGTGGCCAGCAGTAAGAAATTATGATTGGAGAACAGTCAAAAAAAAAAAAAAACCACTAAGAAATTATATTTGATTAGTATGCGTAAGGCCGTGTAGTATAGCACTCTCTTTTAGCGATACTCAGTTATAGTGGCCGATTCCTCCCTCCCAATCCCAGCAAAACTCCTTTTATTTCCTTTTTTTTATTGTTTAATTCTTTCCTGTAATGAGAATCAGTGTCTCTGTTTAACTGTTTCCTCATACAGTGTTTGGTCTTGCAGGTATAAGCCCATTTGTCCCCTGAAAACTTACTGCTCAAGGTGATAGTGTACTCTGAGTCTGGAGCTTTGGTGGGGTGTGTATTTGGTGAGTGGAGTGTGAGTAATTTCAGTTATGGAAACAGGAGGAAGAGTGAATTCAAGAGAAAATGAATTGATTTTTTTTCAGCCCCAAAATGTTTGGAGCAGCATACTGTGTTATGGGGCAAAAAAACCAAAAAGGTGTGGTGTTTTAAGGTCTGTGGAATTCTTGCATGGTGAATATGTCAGCCCGTATTTTTCAAGTTGCTTAACTATCTGTGGATAAGCAAGATTTCTAGTTAATGCATCACATTCAGAAAGGAAGTTAAAGATGGCATTCAGAATGTAATGTGAATTACATTTTACACACTTTAAATACCACAGACAGATACAATAACAGATTATAGTAGGTAGCAGAAAACTGTCATTCTAGCCTATATTACGTGAGGCTTTTGAGGACAATTTCCTTTTTCTGTGTAAGTCAAAGCCACCAATTAGAGTAAAAGGTTTTGGTGTTCTGGTTTTTGTTTCTTTTGTTTGTTTGTTTGTTTATTTTCTTTTTTTTAGGTACAACACCAACAGAAAACCTGGTCAACTTTTTGTGTTGCCAGCATTCATAGTGCTGTTACAAGGAGAAAGTATCTGTTAAAATAGTGGAATATAGCTCCACACTCAAGCATACATTTGGTTTTTGTAATCTAAATTTAGACTGTATGTAAAATTCTCCAGGTTGTGATTGATCAGCTGCTTCAAATCCGAAGACGGAAGAAAAAAATGCTGTGTTGTGTAAATGTTGTAATATAAAGGGGGTTTTGTAAGTTTCTTTTAAAATTAAAGGTGCTGAAGAGCTACATGAGAAGAAGAGTTTGAAAAATGACTAAAGCATTTCGAAAGTGTTTTGGCAATTGCCAAAATTGTATAAAATTTGAAAGTCGACAGTGAGGTTTGTCACTGGTGGTAGAACTTTCAAAGGGCAGTCTCAAAGTTGAAACATGTTTTTCCATACAGCCTTTTAATCAAATGTCACCCTCCCACCCCACAGTCCCCCATTCGTTTTGCTGTATTGGCTTTTTCATTGTGTGTCTTGGTTACTTCATATTAGTATGAGGAAGTCATTTTGATTTGTGAGGCGTAGACATTTAAATATTTCCCTGCATATGTTCTTATTTTGTAATTATGCTTGAATTTGGTACATCCTGTAAAATGTCTGGAAGTTGTAATTACTCAGTAAAATGCTACATAGCGGTTAAAGGCTGTGTTCTGTTAATTTAAGCAATTTTATTTATATATTGTAAAGGTAAGCAATAATGCTGGCTTTAGGCAGGTGATTTGCTGTTTCTGAATTTGCAATGCATAGAACGGTATTTTGTGGAGGCAAAACAAAGGTTATATCCATCTATTTGTAGCAGTTAAACAATTTGCCTTTGCAATGTTGATTGTATACTGTTAAATAACATACACTTGGTATATATAGACAAGCTATATGTATTAATACTCTGAACTTCACTGGCAGCTGTGCCTTCTCTTGGTCGCCCTACGCCACACAGTGCAATTCCTTCCCCAGTACAGGGTAAGCTCCTTTTGCCTAGCTTAGAGGCCCTACTGGCAGTGTCACCAGTTTGGACTGCCAGTCCTGATCCAGAGTTATGGATGATGTGAAGGAAGGTAGTAAGGCAGGTGCTTTGTGTGTCTGTGCATAATCTAGAGTGCGGAGCGTTCCTTGAAGAGGTTGGGTTTATGTATTAGGCTCACATAGTAGCTGTAGTTGACAATCCCAGCAATGCTGTCCAAGCCTCTTAAGGAAAAGCTAGGTATCATTCACTTGAATTTAGTCAGCTTAGGAAGGATTTAACATACTGCCTGGTTTATTAAAGTCTTTTTTATCACTAATGCTGATGAAACCTGGGGAATTATCTAGTTACAAAAAGAACTAATTGGACTAAAAAGTAAGTCTGTATGTGGTTGGAAAGGAGACAAAAATGCAAGAAGCCTGGGTTATAAATTAGAGAAACTTGAAAAGTTTGATATTTTTTTGTCTACATAGAAACATTATCAGAAATAAGGTAGGCAAGCTACAGATCTCAGGAAAGATTTGGGATATGCAGCATATATCTTGGTTGGTAAAGACATTTCATTTCACAGAAGACTCCCTTTCTCGAGGTTTTTTCTTGCAGGGACACTGAATAGTAATGTGTGGTGCTCAGATTGCAAAAGGCTGCATGTCACAAACTCATCTTCTGTGTTCAGCAACATTGCTCTGGGTGCTGGTATCATTGCCAACAGTTAGTTGTTTAAAACGAACCAAATGGTGCAAAATCTGCGTGAGCAGAGATGACAGACCTCGGGGCCTTGTCTGTTTGAGGTCAACTTCCAACTATTGGACTGACTTTGGGAATGTCCAAATAACCAGGCAGATGGTCCCAGGCACTTTGAAAAAGGGTGAGAGCTCTGTTTTTTGCATAAGGTAACCTGGAGTCTTAAGATCCTTCCTTTACTTGCTGTTTATGGCATTTGTTGAAGGGCAGTTCTTAAATATAATCCTTTTAAATAGTTGAATTGGGACCTTTCAGTCAGGTGGGTGGAAGTGATCTCGACAGTTCTGTTCCAGACTCAGTTTTGTCTCATTCCTAATGTTATGGGAGACTTCAGTAGAAGATCATGAAAAGTGAACCTCCCTTTACGCTTTGAATTAAACTTCTTGAAAACCTTAGTAAAGGGACACAGTTTCTGCCTTTGCAGAAGCTGTGTTAACTCAGCCTCTAGTAAATTAGCTGTATTGTTTTACCCAAGTTCTGTAATGATTTTTTTCCTGATTTTGACGCCTGCTGGTCTGTCAGCACCAGTTCTGATGCTGAATTGGCTTTTTTGTGGGATCTCTTCTAGGCCCTCATTCCTACAAATGAGGTGGCTTAAATGTTATTCAGTGTAAACTGATGTTCAGTGTGTTACAGTTTAAAATTTATGTCTTCCCCCCCACCTGCTCCCCAAAATACTGATTGAATAGCAGTTTATCATTGATAAACCAGGCCTTTTGGATACGCAGAACATAAAGTTTGGGGTTGAAATGTGTTTTTTCCAGAGCAAGCTGCAGTCATAAAGAAAATCAATCTTACATCTGATTGTCTATACAAATACATTCATATGTGAACTTGTGTCTTTGCGTATTACGATGGTATGAAGGTATCTTTGATTGTAGATTTGTAGCTCATTGATTATCTTTCTCATGAAAGAGAACAGATATGCTGGTAAAAATAAAAATTAAATACTGTGGATGAAGGTTGTAGTGAATTTGGACAATTTGGAAACCTTGATGGAAGATATTTAAGTGAGGCTGTGGCTTCGAGAAGACCAAACTTGCGATGGTCTGTGTTTTGCCCTGTTTTCATTTGACTGCCATCAGGAACAGCATGGAGAGATTTGACAGACCCACGATTTTGCCCTGTGTGGCTGCTCTCATGTTTTTAGCCACTCAGGCTGCCTGACAGTAGAGGAAGAAGGTAGGGAAAATGGAGCAATGACACAGCTAATTTCACTAGTATATTAATTAAGGCACCTTACAGGGGGATGCCTGAGCTTACATCACCCTGTATTACAGTGCAAGCTGAAGAAGTTAACAGAAATGGAAGGGATGCTTGCTCTTCACAGCAGGGAGCACGTCCAAGTTTTATGACAGTTTATTGCTTCAATATCCTCAGTCTCTGAAGTAGGTAAACAATTTTCAATTGACTTGAATAGAACTATGTAATTACACCCACTCCTTTCCCCCTCCTCCCTGGTATTCTCTGCCTTTGCTTGCTAGGGATGCGTAATTTTGACCTTTCACTGTGCTAAACTAAAGGTATATCAGTGCTAATCCTTTCCAAAGGCTGGTAAGGATCTTTCCAAAGCAAGAAGGGCTCAACTCAGATGAATTCCTCAGTGGGAGAATCCTTTCAGCAGCTCTCAGTTTCTCCTGACAGTTCCTTTCCTAGCCCTGCTCTACCTGGAGAAAGGATCAAAATGGTGTTTTCCTAGCAGAATTGAAGTGAGCAGAGAACAGTGAAAATAGTCTTCTTTCAGCCCTAGTATTAGACTTAGGTTGAGGAACTAACAAGACACCCTAAGTCTAGTCCTGGAGATGAGGTTCTCATGGGAGAAGTGTTTTTGCAGCTTTTAATTTCCTTTAGCAGGTACTGGTCTATTAAATACAATAGAGAAAGAGAAAAGTAGGAGAGGGATGAGAGAGGAGGAGCACATTTGTGGTCGTGTTTTGTTTCTTAATATTAAATGAGATATCTGCCTTTAAGATTTGGTCCCATGATGATAGACTGTGAAAGCAGTAACACGAGGTTTGCTTTGGTAATTGTTGAATTTCAATGAAGCAATATTCCTCTTGCAAGGTATGGTTGTGCAGAATTTCCGTGATATGCCTACTTATGTCCCCAAACACATATGTCTGTTGCTGAAGTGAAGCTCCTGAGGCTGTTCACCTTTCCTAATTCTTTGAAACATATGAGAGCATTCTTTCTTCTGCCATTACAAGAAAGCCAAACTTTCTTAGAACCTAATCATCCCCAGCTCCTCTAAACAACTCGGATCTGTTGCTTCCACTAAAAGTGTAGGTTTTGATCAAAATAAATACTCATCATAGGGAACTTGACAAAGAACATGACTGCTACCTTTAGGTCTATGTGAAGCTTGTGGATGTTGACCCATTCTGCTCCTTCTACTTTATGCTTTGTGCTGATTTCCTTGGTTCTGACCTTCAATATATAGCTTTGGTCTCCAGGTATTTCAAAACCTAAGGCTCTTCTATGTTCACATCCTTTTGTAAGAAGGCTTTTTAGTTTTTCACTCATGTTACTACAAGGCATTTTTAAAAGGTGTAATTAATCTTTTTCTCCTGTACTACTGACCCTGTTTCTAAATGGGAACTAAATTTAACGTTAACTTTTATAATGGGAAACTACTTTGAGTCATTAGAAAACCTGTTTCTTTCCATTTTCCTACAAAGACCACCTTAGTTGTGGCAATTCCATCTGCCAGATAAATGAGTTTAAAGTAGTTTGAGGCAAAAAGGTTTTTTTAGCTTTTTCCCAACACTGTTGCATAGTTCAGGTTAGAACTTTAGATATAGGTAATTAATCTGCTGGTGTGTTTTTTTCTCAATGCCAGCTAGAAGCTGCTTTATATGTCAGACGTCAAAGAGCCTTTGGAGGGATAGGTTTTGTATTCACAGGACAAGACCAAATACAGGAAGCTGCCAGATATTCCAAGGGACTCCATGCTGCAGTAGGAAGGATTTATCCCTGGAGACCTGTTTTGTGTATGAACTTGCTAGGAAATAAACAAAGCAGAGTCTTTGATTTAACTAGTCTCCACTCAAGTCACATCAGTGGTATTGGTTTGCTGTATGAGTAACGAAGATTTATATGACTGTCACCTGTAGGTGTATTCATGCATTCCTCTGCTGAAGCACCTGGGGACCATTTGTAGTCATCCATGGTGCAAATAATCATGAGTGCCAGGTAAGGAAACACGGGTTCTCTTTTCCTGTTGTTTTTGAGATATTATCTATGTGCACATTCATGAACCAAAGCTAAACTTTGCAAGTCAGTATTCATGTTGTCCACGCTCATACCTGCCACTTTTCCTGGTTTCCTGCCTGTACTGCTTCATCACCCTGTCCATTTCCCTTAACCTATCCCTGTCCCACTTCTGCCTCTGGATATACCCTCTGACGTTTCAAGTCAGTGCCCAATAGTCTGGGAATTCAGAGCTTTCCAAAGAGAAGTTAATTACATTTATTTTCAGAGAGATTAACATGGGATTTTTTACCCACAAAATTGCCTGAGATTATTTTGGTGAGGTTTTCACTAATAAGGACATTCATAAATAAAGGTTTTTATTAAATAAAGGTTTTCACTAATGAGGATTTTGACAAAAATACAGTAGGCTAAGGCCCTGGATCTAGAAAATACCATCCCAACCCCAGCTAGTTTTGCAACATGACAGGCATCTGAAAGCATTATTATATAATGGGAATATTTGGCAACTGTTCCTCATGGGTGACACCAGCCTGCAGTCACATCTGCCTTGCTTCACAGCCCGGCAGAAGGGGTTTGAGTGGTGAATGTTTGTCACCATAATTCCTCTAGAAATTATTTGAGTTGGGATTTTCTAAAGCATCTAAGAGAACATGAGCCATTCGGCTATCACTGAATTTTGAATTAAAATGGGATTGAAACTACACCGCTTGAAAATCTAGGTTTTAAGATTGCAGATGGGTACTTCCTCTGAGCAGTTTTTCTATCTAACCAGCACTCACATACAGTTATATTTTAAGGTGAAAGTTATTTCTATTATATTCATACTAGAATCCTTCATAATCTTTCACTGTGCTGCTGGTGCTTCATACCAAACATTTAATGCAAAAGACAACCCTGTAGCCTTTTTACATCGACCTAAAAGTTAATATGTATTTATAGTGAGAACCAGTTGTGACAGCTGTCATGCTGACACAATGATGCCTACAGAAAGAGAGAGACTGGTTAACCAGAGACTAACTTTTATTGTGCATTTTTATGCAACAGAACAAATGGAACTGGAGGTATGCAGTAATAAAACCAATATTGAAATTAGAATTAACACTTGAAATAGTAAACTTTAGGTAACAAATGTCTTTATAATTAAAAAATATTGACTGTTTAAAAAATCTCTAAGATTTTATATTCTTTAAAAGAAATGTGTATTGCCACATAGAAAACAATTCACACATCCTATAGAAATTGTCACAAAAACCTTACTAATCTATATTACACTATGCACTTTTTATTTGTACAATATCTGGTAAAGGTCTATCCCTAACCTGTACTTACTCTACACAGTACAATCATCATTAGAAAGTATTCATAGAATTAACTACACCATAACAATAAAAATATCAGGATTAATGGTTTTTTAATCACAGTTTCTCCACAAATATTTGTCATAGAAAATATAGCGAAGGCATGTTGGCACAGATGGGCGTGCAGTACTGCTACACAAAGTTAGAGAGAAGGCAGATACATAAATGACAGCAAGATTAAAGAGTATGGAAGGATAAGACAAGAATCTCTATTCTCCTGGGACTTTCTGGAGTGACATGATAGATAGCAGTTTCCTTCTGTCACAAGCCTGCTGCCTACATCCAGAGCTGGGAAAGGGATGTGCTGACTTTCAAAGCACACTGCTTGCATATGGGCATCTTGCTGTGCAAGGGCTTATGTGCTATCTATTATTTCAGGTCCCATACTATTATACCTAACCTCTTGCAGATATTTAGACATTTCAGTGTCTATGAATTTATAATGCCTCATGAACAAGTTAATTGGAATAAGCTGTTTTGAAAGGTTTGGATTTTATTTTTGTTTAAATGAAATGGATGGGGCAAGAGTCAAGTGGCCATGATGGCAATTAAAACCAAAGACAGACAACTAAGGAAAGTCGTATTTTAAAGCCAGACGTGAACAAAAAAAAAGATGAGCTGGTGTCTGCTAATGATCATGCGTGTGACTGATTTCATGCCACTGGCCAGTGCACACAAGTAACTGAGGGCAAAATTTTGTCTGTGAAGGAAGGTCCAAACCTGCAAAGTGCCAAAGTGGCTTTCAGGATGAAACTATACATTTGGTTATTTTGCACAGTATGAAAGTAGAGGATTGTGAGAGGTTCCAGGATGCTGGCTACACGTTTTACACTAAAAATAAAGGTAGGCTTACTAGTTATGTTAGCATATCTTTAGGTTATTAAGTGAGAGAGGTCTGTCCAGCCCAGTAGTTCTGTGACTGTTAAAAATGAAACATTTGCATTTTTAATCCCATATGATTAAACATTTGAAAGGAAACCATCACAATGTTTACAAAAATACAGCATGATACATATCGCTGTGGACAAATTCACAGTAGAATGTTGACTCACACGTTCTGACAGATTTTACCAAGTAGTTATGGCAAGTGTCACCACATTAAACATAGACCAGCAAGACTTACACCATCGGAGCAATGTAACATCTTCTATTACAGTTCTTTTTAAAAAAGTGTAAGTTCAACACTGAAAAGCTACTATAGGATATCTGTACTGTGACATTTCTATACACTGAGTTTCTCCTCCAGGGGCCACCATGTACTGTTGACTGCTCAAAGAAAGTCACCTCCTGCCTGTAGTGAGGGATGCTGTCTCAAAGCCCTTGGCTTGGTGAAGTCCAGTATGACTAAACTGCTCATTCACTTATAGAAAATGAATTATTCTGGGGAAAGCACCTGCCTTTCAACCCCCTTATCAAAAATCACCCAAATTAAAATGAATTGAGAGGTATTGGACATTTAAGGGCCTAAAGCATATCCTGGTTGAGCGAGGTCCTTTTTATGGTGGAGCCTGTGTCCCAAGATGCCCTGTGGGCTGTCTATGAGAGACTGGTCATAACTGCAGGCAAAGAGGCAGGGGTCAGGCAGAAACCACTGTGTGCGTGAGCTGACCTTTGAGAGACTGTCTCTGTCCTCCATCCGTGGCCAGGCTGGAACTAGAGGAGTGTTGCACCCCAAAAGGCCCTTCCTGGTCTTTGAGGAAGGGGCTGGCACTCCTCCCTTCCCTGCGCAGCACATGGGGAGAAGAGCAGGAAGGAGGGGAGAAAGGTAAAAGGAGCAATCAGCAGCTTCTCTCGTGGCTTGCACAAGGCAGTTAGGAAAGCTGGGGAGCATGAGATATGTGTTCAGGAGAGTCACTGCCGATGAGGTAGCACTAAGGACGGTCAAAAGCAAAGTGAACTTTCTTTCCAAAAACCAGTTCCCTGTACCTGCCAGTGGGGAAATGTTGCCTTAGGGAGGGCTGGTTCAGGCCAGGAACCATGCCAGCACTGGCCTGAGAGACCGGACAAGGGTAAGGAGATGGAAAACATGAAAAGGAAAGCGGTTTATTTCTTTGGCATTGCGTATTTCTGGAGTGCATCAATTTGGAGGGACAGAGCCCTTAAAATTTAAGTTCTTCAGTGGATTGATTTCTGTTTTATTTTGAAGTCAGTGTCTGCTTCCAATGTTGTGCACCACCGTGAATTCTGCTCTAGCACGGCTCTTTTTGTAACAGCTTGCTTAATCTGGACCCTGTGTTTACTTACAGCAGGAGTTTAAGCTAGGCTGCTCTTACCCAACCCTTCCCTGAATGCACTGTTGAGCATCTGATTCTAAAGACCAGCACACTGCCTCGTCTATTTCAAGGAAAGGATATAAAACACAAATGAAAGCAAACCCAAGAAAAGGCAATTTAAAGCCTCTGAAGCTACATAGTATGTCTGCAGAATAGGAACAGACAAAGCAAAACCTGTCTTCTGAAATGGCAATTTGGTTTTAGCAATCTTATTTTAATGAAAACTGTCATGATCAACTCTAATCTCCTAGAAATCTAGATATACGTAGTGTCTGTCCGATATACAAAGCAATTTTTATCTATTAGAAGTGCCTGTTACTGTTCTGGGTCTTTGAAGGATTCTGCTGTTGACGAACGCTGCTGCTTTACCTGGGAAGCTTAATTTCCTGGCAGAGCTGGCTAAAGGAAGTCCCTGAATTTTCCATCTTGTGCAGTATTTTAAGGTAGCATCTATAATTACGTTATTTCTGTTAGGAAATGGGAGACCATTTCTTTTTTTTATTACAAGAGTGCAGACTTGTTCTTACATCTACTCAGGGACAGCAAACTGTACCTAGCTGTTCTGGCTCCAGATCTGGGCTTGTCATCAACAGGCAGATGAGACAGTAACTGTTGTTTCTTTTGATATCTTTATAGTTTTTAAATGACCTTTCCTCTAGGACTAGATGAAATGAACTGCAATTTCCTTTGAGGGTGCTATGAAGGATTTGGAAATAACAGGCACTGAGAAGTCCCATACAGCTGGTCTTGAAACTGATTTCTTTCTGTTAACCGGGGCACGTTAGGATGGAGAAGCTGAAATGTATGTAGTATGTGTTCAAACATGCTTTGGACTCTTAAATGACAGCAGGGTAAGTATGTTTAACAAATAGTCTCTTCCTAAATTAAGTGGCTGCTGCTGTTGCAGGAGGTTCTTCTCACTGCCATCAATCACCAGATCCATCTTGCATACCTCTATTGAAGACTTCATCCTGTGATCCTGGATGGTCAGTCCCTTCATAATATGAGTTCCCATTGTGAAGGAAAGTCCCCACCGCACGCCCTTGACGAGCATGTCCCACTGCGTCACTGAATACCTTGTTTATTTGCTCTTCGGATGGCATCCACCAGTCCGGGTTGGAAGTGCAGTGCATCCTAATGAACTCTGCAGGAAAACATGCAAGGATAAAGAACAACTTGTCTTTGCAGCACCCATTATTGGCCAGGTGTTGAAAGCTCATGGGAGATAAGAAAGGGGGCATTACTGCTCTACTTAAGAAGAAGTAAAGCCTTATGGGGGATGCCATGATAATGCCGCTTGGACCTATGTTATTTGCGTACAAGTGTGTTTCTCCACATGCAGTATGTGCTGTTGCATCTCAGCTAATTATGAGACCCATGGGACCTGGAGATTAAATCCCTTCTTGCAGGAATAAAAAGAACTAATCTGAAGTGACAGCTGTGATTCAGTGTGTGCAATACATGTGAAAGCTAATATGAACTGGGATGTGTTTCATTTGAAACCTGTTGTGTACTTGTACCTGAAGGGGATTGCTGGTGGATCTGTGTGCGCTCCCTCTGCTGGCTGCTTCAACATCTGCAGGCTGCAGCAGCCCACAGCCTGCTCGAAAATGTCACTACTGTTATTTCATTTGGTATTCCTTTTTGGAAGGTCTTTCATTTCAAGTCCTCCTCCTTCCTGAAACTGACTCCTACTTTTCAGAGAATAAATTGGCCTCAGAAATAGCTAAATGAGATGAAAGGGCTAATTTGGGGAGCCTTGCAATAGTTTTCAATGCAGGAGAAAATGAATTGTACTGCATGTAATTTGGCTATTTAAGTCACTGCTGCTTCCACATACAGCTGTTTGTATGTGATGATTATATTTTTCGTAATTTATTTTTCCAATTCTTTGACATGCATTATGCTAAACTTGCAGAAGGCGCCTTACCAATTCTGGAGTCGTAACTGCTATGCTTAGCTCAAATAGGTGTATTTGGACTCTGAAACATCCAAATGCAATTTTAAATGTGAGGATGCCTTATTAGATGTATTAGATACACTGCACCTCATATGGAAACTGAACTTCTTATTTATTCTGTAACATAGTTATTCCCTTATGTGCTATTGTGTGTCCCAGGATATTTTTAAATTCTATTTTCTTCTGTTGACAAGCCAACAGCACAGTAAGTGGCATAAGGTAACTTCATTACTGTCACCACATCTTGAGACCAGGGAATGCTGTGCTTTCACATGAGTTCCTGTGCCTGCAAGGTATCTCATCTGTTGGACAATTAGGATATGATGTTTTCCATAGCTCCTCCAGCAGTGTGTCTGCAAGTGATAGCTATCTCAGATTTAAATTCATTTCCCTGGAAACCCACGCAGGCAGCAGTAATTCCTACCTAGTTACATTCACGTGAGGCTCCACAGACTGGTGCTTTTCTCAGGGAAATGAATACCACATAAAGGAGTGATGCTATAATTCAAGCATGCCAGGCTGTTGTAAAGCTGATTCCAGACATCAGTTAGTTGTGGGAATATATTAAAAAATGTTTCTAGATGTTTAAACTACCCCAAGTGTAGAGAGAGAAGCAGTTTGTACTGCATAAGGCATAATTGGACATGCTGAGAATTACAAGTCAGACACTTGTTACCTTGGCTTGCAAATGGGCAGGAGCCACTAGCCAACTCGGCACCAGAGAAAGTTGTGTTCCCACCAATGCACGAAAGCCCAAAGGGAGAGAGCTGTCTACTCTGCTTTCTTAACTTGTCCTTAGATACTGAAAGTTTTTGGCTTTCTCTTCAAGTGCCTGCAAAGTAAGGGAACTGACGTGTAAGTAATGCACATTCTGTATGTCTAGGACCCCAGAAAGGAGTAGCCATAAGCAAAAGTCCATCTACAGGTGGATTTACCGTTAGTCTTGGTGGGAGGCAGGAGGAAGAAAGGGCTAAAAAAAGGGTATTAACTCTGGTTCTGTTTAAACTATTAGGTGAAATTTACAGTCATTTAGTAAATGGTCAATGCACTTGTATTTAGCCTTCATGTTCCAAGAGAACCTCTGGGACCCTGAATCTCATTTCCACACCTCTGTACATTATGGTGTGCAACAGACTGGCCCTTGTATTAAGCTCTGATAAAATATAAGGTCTGTTAGTGTCATGTGACAGGTTAACAGGTTCTTTTGTAGTAAAAAAAGAGACTCTTTGACCAATTTGGCTGTATGTAAAACCTGAGTTCTTTACCTGGTTACATCAATGTACCCCAACTGCAAGTCTTATCAACTTTGCCTTGTTGGAGTCATCTACCCTAAAGAGGAAGAGGCTCTGTCTGATGTATATAACCAGTCTAGCTGGATTACTAAAGATGTTTTTATCATTGATCAAAATAGAGATTTTTACACTGCAACGATTAGTAAAATATTCTTGAAGTCAGTTCATTCCAAATTTTATGTATATGCTCACAAAATATTAAATAAATGCTAAGCATATGCATTTATAAAATGCAGATACTGATACTACAATGTTTTAAATTGTTCTTTAAAAAGGCCCATTTTGTATGTTTCATTATAGAGCCTGATTTTAGGAAACCACAGTCTGAGCTGTCACAACTGACAATTCTTCTCAGTCTGAACCCTTTCTCTGCATTGTCCAACATCCTCACTCTCTGATGTTGTGAAATGCTTGTAAAACTCCTCCTCCTTTTCAGGCTATACATGTGATAAAGTTGTTCCCTAACTTTTCCAGTCAACTTTACATCAGTACTCCAAAAAAGAAGTTAAATCCTTGACAGTGCATTTGTTTACATTCTGTGTAATTAACCTGTAGACATTCTTGGCTCTATAAAATGTTCAAACCTATTCTGAAACTCAGTTAGCTTTTAACTTCAGCGATGCACTGTGACCTATGCTTACGGAGCATTAGCCTATCAATATTCCTTTGGTTCATTTTGCTGTATATCTCTGTTAAAGAATGCCCTGTTGGTTTACTATAAAAGAGTGCAATCAGGATTGTATGATTTTTCTTCTTGCTGTTTCAAGTGTATCAGTATCATGTGCCTTTATATTTGTTCCCTCTCTCAAATAAGCAGCCCCATTTTTTTTCCATTAAAAAAAAAGCCCAACACATACATAATACATACATACATATATGTATGTATGTATAAAAAAAAAGTGGAGGGTTTCTGGCTGCTTGTCACCTGTCTGTGAAACCCCTTCTATTTCTGCAACTGTCAGCACAATGCTTCTACTCAGCCAGAGCCAATGTGGTGAAATGAGATCACATATGGTGGACACTGAGCGAAAAGATGCAGTACCTCTGAGACATGTTACTTTTACTGGATCCAGAGGACGTCTTTCAGGACCTGTCTCTCCTGACTGCACTGACCTTTTCCTTTTTCCAAGGCCGCATGAGTACTTAAGCTCATCGGTTGTGAAAACAAATCTGATGAGATAGCGAAGGAGCCGTCGTCCATCTTTCTTGGAAGAATTTACAGCCTCATCCCACTGTTTACTAGTGATGTAGACAGGGTAGTTGTTCAGCAACTGCTTGCTCCCCTGAAAAAGTGAAATATTCCTGTTGCTTATTTTACAAGGCAAATAAGATGTCAGTTGCAATAATAAATATGCTGCGATACTGACAGTAAAACACATCCTGAAGTGAACACGTAATTGCTGTGACTGAGATGAGTACTTTTAAAATTACATTTCCATTTCCTAGAACTCAAATTTGGTGAGACACAAGGAATATACTTTGAGAGGCAGCTATTGATAATTTCCACTTTAACAAGCAGGTTAAAAAGAGTTAGGAATCAGTGACTGGATATCTATTTAAGCATAAACTTTCTTCTTAATCTGTTAAAATGCATAAAAAGGGTCTTTGAAGAGTGTGATCAAATAGATCACTTCATCGTAGCTGACAGTTTACTTCAGAGGTGACTCTTTTAGTCTATTTTTACAATAAATTTATTACTTCTGTAGAACACACCTGAAACTTGACAGCAGTTATGTTACTGTGAAAAATGTAAGGCAAATAAATAAAGGAACTATGAAAACTAAATGCTTCATTATTATTAATGAATGCTGTATTAACTCAAATTACAGCTTTACAGAAATGGCACCGTGTCAGCTGGAAAGAAATTTTGCTTTTTAACCTTCATAATTTGTGTGCTTCAATATTCCAAAATTAAATGAATGCTGTAGGACTAATTATGGGGATTCCTGTAATCCATGCACATTTCTAAGCCCTCTTTAGTCAATTGTACCTAAATTGTATTTACTTCTTCTTGCCCATAAATGCTATTTTAGCATTACCCAATTAACATATGATGGTACTGTTAATACACTTGAAATAACTGAAGTACACAAAAAACCCCAACCACATCCTCTTGGAGACCTATTCAGTCTTACAGCTCCACCTCTTTATTAAAGCATATAAATCTGGAAGCCCAATTAGTAAAATCTTCTTATAGCCCCCATCTTAGACAGGAGCTCTCAGTGAACTAGAGAAACATGGATCTGATGCTCAACAGAGGCAATCAGGCACATGTTGTACTTGTGGGCAGCTGCTGCAGAGTTCTCCTCCTTGCTACTTGATCTTTGATATCTGAAAACTGTTTTAAGGACTATCCTTGCCTTCTTTCATATATTTATTATAGCATCCTGGGAGACAGCTTCAGAGCACCTTTGAAGTTTTTCCTCAGGTATTTGCTTTTAACTTTTTTGCTAAATATGAGTTTGCTAAGTATATGGAACAAATACATGCGAGATTGAATTTAGTGAAGACCATGATGAGGGTGTCATCAGAGAATCTGTAAGATTTAGGGTACCGTGACCTCCTGAGACTTAGTGTCACTGGGAGCTGACCCTATGTGACTGTTTGCTACTTGTTCAGCTCCATGCAAATTGCTAGCAAAGATGGCAACAATCAAATCCAAAACTCTGCAAAGGAAGCCAAAATATAAACAGATGGGCTTTGTCTGTTAGAGGTGCCCTCCCCACCCCCAAAACATCGCAATTCTCCAACCCCCCTGTAGTTTGTAAATCCAAGTTTGTCATCCCTTAGACTACAGTCTAATTGTTATCATTTGAGACTTCCTCTCTTTACTTGACTCTTCCCACCACTGCAGCAGGGCTAGGGTTACTTCATTCTCTCCATTTCTTCAGGGTTATTTCTTCTTCCTCCATTCATTTAGGGTCAATTCCTTTCCTCCAACAAGAAGCTGCTTTAATTTCTGTCAGGTACACGCACCCCTGGGAAACCAGCAACACATCTGAGGAGCTCTGCCATGGAACAAACAGCACCCACCATTCAGCCCAGCTCCTCATCCTCCCCAAGCATGGAAAAAGGGCTGGGGAAGGAAGATGAGCAGGGGGACAGTGTGGAAAACTCTTTGGGGGTATTATATGCTTACACTTAAGAAACTGTGACCACACCATCTCAGGGGGAGCCATTTCCTTGGCTTGTTCCACCACAGAACCATCTGCTACTTTTTTTTTTTCAGCAACCAGCTCTGCATCTCTTTTATATAAAGCGAATTATTTTCCTATCTTAGATTTCTGAAACCTATTTATTTTCTAAAAAACACCGTAATGAAGCAAAGACCTTTTTTATTGATATCAGCACAAGTACAAGCTCAGCTAGCTCTGTAGGTACTGCCTTGCTCTTAAGGCCTGTCAGGCAGAAGCAATGTAATGCAAGCCCATAATGGCACAGTGTAAGGATCCAGGCTTGCTCATGTGTGTTAGGGTTAGATGCTCAAATGTGGCTTTGAGTGGCAAGCTATCCTAAAAGCTGCCTCTGTGTTGAAATATATTGTACTGATGGAAATAGGCTGCAGAAAGGCCCAACATCTAAATTTCATGAGAGCTCACATTACTATTAACTGAGAAGGAAATAAATTCTGTGTAATCTCCTCAGCCTCAATTTTATTATACTTCTCTCTTATTCCCCCTGAAATTTAGGATATTTTTCCTCATTCTTCTCCAAAGGCATGATATAGCGTTATGCTATTCTGTTAAACAATTACTGGGTTCCTGCTACAGATACTCTTGCATTACTTCTTCTGAAAGTAAAGCACTTCTGGGCAAAAGATTCTCAGTAAATACATGATGCAATTTGGTGTGTCCAGCAGTCATTAAACTAAAACAAACAGAAAACCCTCCAGAAATGAAATAAGCAGACCCTGAAGGAAGAACCAAAGTACAAATGCATTCATGCTTGCATTTGTACACGATTAACCTTATGAATAAAAGATTTGCATCTATGCGTTTAATTGAATAAAAAAATCTGTCACATCACAAGAAACTATTCCATGTGGGATGTTAGAGAACAGCCGTGGTTTTTGCAGTGATTGAAAATTTTAGTTATGCAAAAGAGCATTAAATAAAGGAAGATGTATCCTTGAAACACATGTGAGTGATAACAACTAATGACATATATGTATAGGTATAGCTATATGTATGTATCAATTTGCACGGGATAAAACTGAATGGAGGACCAAAGTGATGCACACCTTAAACTGATACAAAGCATCTTCAGTGAACTACAGTAAGTTGGACTATGTGAGGCTTGCATACATATCATTATATGTATGTAGGGAGGTCAGACTAGATATAAGTGTTCCCTCTTCTGATAGTCTGTGTGAATAATGGGTAGTGACATGTATACCCTACATATATGAACCCATGCACAGCAAGAGCCTCAAATGCTATGATCATTTAATCTAAATGATGAAAGTCTCAACAAAATATCTTAATTTGAGGCATTTTTACAAGCCTGGATAGAAAAACAGCAGAGCAAAATTAATGTGACCTACACGAGAGCTGATAGATACATCTACCTTCTACAGAAGGAGAGGGACTCAGATTTCCTGCTTTTTGACTGCAGCCCTTTTAAACAGATCATAATTACAAAAATCCCCAAACTCCATATCAAGTATTAAATTGTCAACACTCAACGTTTAGTTTGGGTAGCTTTCTGAAAAGCAAGAGCACTCTAAAGACTTGCTGAGGTCTGTATTTTGCTCTGTCTGCAAAATGAGGAAAACATATCTTAGCATTAACCACCTCAGAGGTGCATCAGAGCTATACCAACTGCATGTCTGTGTTCATACATGACATATTGATATCCACCATGGATGGGCTCCAGCCCTGATGCACTGGCAACTGCTGTGTGCAGCCACTGCAGTTTTCGCAGCAGTTTCACTGCCACCCAGCTGCAGTTTTCACCATGCTAGCACCAGCCTAAATTCTACCCACAAAAGTGAGTTTCTGAAGAAAAGCGAGAAAAAAATTACCCAAAGTAAGGCAAGTGCAGCTGGTGCCAATGGAGGAAGTTATGTGCTGTCAGTGAAGTCATCCTAGATTATGCTAGTGATGAGTCTCCTCCCTTTGGGGACTACTGTACCTAAGAATGACAGTTTAATAATAGATTTTGCATATTTTTACTGCCAAACATACTCTTCCAGCACCTACTGGTTTATTTGCCTACATTTTCAATGAATTGTCAAACATGAAGAGATGAAGCTTGTCTTCACTGTATACTACCTCAGTTGGATGGTCTGTTGGCTGTGGTACCATAAGTTGGTTGTGATGCTGAAGTACAGTCTTCAAGTAATCTAAAACAGTCTGGCAGGGCACTGCATGAAAAAAAATTGCAATTATTGTATATTAGCTATCTTGCACAAACCAGAAAAACAATATTAAATCAAACAGTATTCTTCAGGATCTGTTTTATATGTCTGTGAGATTTATTTCTGATAGGAAATACTGTTCGTTTGGATTTGTACAGACATTTCATTCAATAAATATATGATGGATGTTGTATTTGCTATGTTGAAATCTCTGACATTGCTTTTATTTTCTGCCCAATACTTGTCAAATGGTTTGTTTTTTTTCCTATTTTGAAATTATAATTATTACAAATTAGGTCAGCAGTAATGATAATAAGAAAAAAATCTGTAAGTACTGTAAACATCCCAACCATACAAAGGAGAAACCATTTCTTGGACCTAAATCATGCACTGATTAACATGTAAATACACTCAAGTGTTTTTGAAACTACAGTCTCATTAACTATACTGAACAGATTTAATGATTCATATACTTTAATTTCTCTTCCCTCCCTCCTTCCAAATATGTTATAAAAGTAGGTGTTAGGCAAATTGCTTTATTTCTCCCTCCCTCACCCTCCTCCCTTTCTATTCCCATCACTCTCATCCATTTCAGTAGTGGTACCAACATCCTATTCCCTTCTGCTGAGGTGATAGGTTAATTACGGATGATTCAATTACGGGTCTCTCTTAAGCAGATGCTGCCACATCCCTGATTAACTCTGGAGTATTTCTGAGATACAGTGCTTTTCCTCTGAGCCTGAAACACCGTAGGAGAATTAAACAGATATTAACCCAACATTAAAACTGACTTGTTCAAGACTAAATTAAGCATGATTTTTAAGGTACCTTATCACTCTCACATTTTGTATGGGCTGTTTTTCTATAATATTCAGGGATAATTATAGCTTCAGCTAAAAATCCAGAAAAAATATTTCAGAGTTCTATTTTTTTAATATGATTTCTTGGCATTCAGCCTTCACACCTGGAAAAATGCAGTGTTTTGGGCTTTGTCATAAGCTGGCAATCTGAAAACAAGCACTGAAATCACTGAGAATGTCTCAAGGTAGGATTTAACGGTATTTTGCACTCCTTCCTGGGCATTCACACTGTGCAGCAACTATGCCTCTCTTCAGGCAGACAGGGTGCAAAACAACTTTGTGCAAAACAAACTCTTTAAGCTAAATGGTGTTGCATCCAGCAGTCTGCATACAGAAGTCATGTAATGTGCCTGATGTGAATAGTAAATTCCTGTGCCCTTTCACTCAGTGCAGACTTCTCCATGAAGACATCAGTGTATTTGGTCCTGTTTCACTTGATGCATCACACTTTGCCATAGGAGGTTATGTGTTGGGCTAAAGTTAGCATTTCAAGTGACTTGTACCTGTTTTATTTCTCCAGTGACTTCACTCCTGATTGCTAGACCAGAGCTGCTACACAGTGACACTGACACAGGAGGAGGAGAGCCTGGATGCATATTTTTTTGGTAGGAAAAAAAGCACTTTTAAGTGTCATTGGAAGGTTTTGGAAAATGTTTCAATTCTGAAAAAGTCAGAAGCGCATTCACAGCCCCACCAACATGTTCTGTGGCCTTCATATAATGACAGCTGTGTATTTAGCATACATCAGCAATCAAAAGAATTCAGTACAAGTTCTCATGTGGAATAAAGGAGAAAAATAACCACAAGTTAGTGTTCTAGTGCACTGGATGCTTTTAAGAAGGTGTGGCGAAAAAAAAAGGATTTGGCTTTCTCTCTAGAGAGTTAACAAGACCATATCTGTGACGGCTGAAACTCTGCATGCTTATGCACATATCCACTATCACGGACATCACCAACAGTTATCTATGCCTATAGTAACCAACAGGAAAGATGCTAATGTCAAAATAACACTTGTTTGTCATAATTTAGTAGAAAAGCCTGCAGGGAGGCAGTAATTCTTTTGCCCATTAGGAAGGACCCTCAGCAGGAGGGGGAATGCTAGTCTTGCTAAGATGTTAAGCAAGGCAGATGTAAGATGTGTCAGGTCTTTGTTCACTGACCCAAGTTTTAAGACTTGCTACTCCAGTCATCTGTATGTTGTAACAAGCGCTTCTCTGGCATAGCTTGCACAGTTTTCTCTGTGGAGTACCCTAATTTCTAATAAATAGTTGAACAGCACAGTGGCCACCGACTGTGCCACTGACAATAGCTGGGCTGTGGTCTCTCGGTCTGACCTGCCACATAGCCCAGTGACTCCCAGGCTAAAGTCTCTTTGCACCACACATCATCAGTGGTAAACCCACTCTGTCTTACAACCTAGGCTGGAATCAGCATCTGTTTATTATTTCTGAAACAGGTCGGTAATTCTGGCACTGGCTATCAAGCCACTTAGTTGTCCCGACACTGGAGGGGAGTTGTGGCAGACAGCTGAGACATCAGTCCCATCTGAAGCCACTGTTAAACGTGTGTTAAAATCTGGAGTTACAGTGGAAAATATTTCTAGGTGCTTATCATCATCATCAGATTGGTGTGACTGCGCCATTTTACTCTTCACAGCACAGAAAAAATCCATGAGCAGTTCCATATTTTTGTCCAATCCTATTATTTCCACCTGACAATGGTCCAATACTGCTTCTAGGACATCATATTTTCCCACTCATCTTCCAGGGAAAGACTACCTTCTCAACAGAGTGCTCTGGGTTTGATTTTAATTTTCCAATGATCCTAATCTCTGAGTTTTCCTTCAACAACTTCCCTTCTATTCCATTTGTTATGTTTCTAACCATTCCTTTGCTTTCCCTCCAAGCTGGTTGATTTTGTAACCACTATGAAACTTTTTCTCCTAGATAGTCTTTTGGGGCCTTCAACAACATGCTTTTGACATTTCCCAATTATATCCACTCTTTCTTTTCCTTTTTTTAAACCTTTGGGTCCAACAGTTGTCTCCAACTTTTTACGAAGTGTCAAGAATATCTCTATTATTGGTCTGGACTGTGATTTTGCTCATTACAGATGCTATTGGGCCACAATCACTTGTACTGTTATCTGTCAAAATAAGGGCTCTCATTTATCCTCCCCAAAATGTGGTCTCCAGTGTAACACACTCCACGCTTTTATATTGCCAAAGCACAGCACTATGAAGAGATACTTGAGCTTGCTATAAGTAAGGTCTATCTCCAGTGTAAATAAAGTACATCTCCAACCTCTCCCATGGTATTAGGCAGCCCTAGTGAGAAGGGATGGCTTACTCCCAGTTCGGCTGTGTGTCATCCCACAGTGGCCTCAGCCCCTCAAGCAGACAGTAAGAAATCTGGCTACTGTTCAATAATAAGCTTTTGTGCTCTGTAGCCAACACTGGCTAGTTTTCCTGCTGCTGCTTTGCACAGCAGAGCATGAATCCCTTCGCACACAAGACCGTTTACTTCTGAATAGCCAGCGAGGAGAATTGGGAAGGGTGTACATCTATATCCACCCTGCTCAGACTGGCAGCTGTTACTTAAGACTGGCCCAGCATTGTAATATCTCCTCCTTCACTTGACCTTGAGCAATGCTTCACTCTGGGTTCATTGCAGGGCATTTCTAAATTGATGCTCAACTGTCAAAAAGATGTAACAAATGATAGGGAACCTGCTGACGACTACATGGCAGTGTGAATTTCTTATAATCTTAATGGAGATGCCTTCTCTGCCTGAGACTTGGACAAGTGTGCAGTATAACATGGCTTGGATTATTTTAGCTCATATGCTCATTTATTTCAATAGTCAGCTGAAAGCCAGTGGAAGCTGCACGGATGGTCCATGAAGATGGATGGTCTGTGAAGCAGTGAGCTGGAAAAAGAGGGAGAGGTAAAGAGACATGTGGATTAGTAAAGAGGATCTGTAGGGTACTCAAGACCCTACAGATTTGTATGTTTGTAATGGGATGATAACAAAACCAGCACTCATGCAGCTAGCGGAAACATCAACGTTAGATGCAGAAGGGTGTGTTAAAGATTGGCTAAACTGACCTACGTGCCTGCCAAAAACAGGAAAGAGAGAAAAAATGATAGCAAATACGTTGATACTTTTAAAATCCCTCTCTGTTGTGTTTTCCAGGTAGAGTGGAAAACCATTGAACTTCTGTTAATTTGCATCTGAAAAGCCATTGTATTTAATTTTCTTTTGCAAAAATATTTATTCCAGAAAGAAGAAAGAATATGCCCCTTCTGTACACCCTCTGAGATGTAAACCTCTGCCTAAACAACAGAAGAGATAAAACAAGGTAGATCTGCATCTCTCATTTAAATGATGCTCCCACATTCTCCTGTGGCTTTTATTTTTGTCTGTACTCTCTCATTTTCCTTCTGCCTAACAGAAGGCACCTCTTGTCCTCCATTTCAGCTGTGAAGTCTTCAGGACAGGGACCTCTCCTGTAAACCTCTCTAGTCAGCAGAAACTGCTGACAACTAACAGGGAAACCAAGGAGCCCCTGGTGAGCAGGAACAGGACTTTGAATCACTAAAAAGACAAATGCTGACCTTAAAAACACAAATTGAAGTTGAGACCAAGTACTTCAGCCTCACCAGGCTGAACCACAGCTCCCCATGAAACTCCCACCAGCTCTTGCTCCTCAGAGTTAGGCTAGGAAATTTGACCCCAAAAATTCTTATGGGTTTTTACCCAGAAGTGTGGAGAAAACAGATTAATAAAGTCCTGGTCTGCTGCAGTTACATGTTGCAGTAAGTTTTTGTACTCAGGCTGGTTCAGCAAACTAAGCTGGCACCTCTAAGATGCAAGTAAAGCAAAACTGCAAATTCAAAAGGGTTCTCGTGCCACACACTGGGCGACCGTGCCTGAGGCTTTCTCTTCCTGAAGTAATTTCAAGCTTTGAAGCTGAACAGCAGAACAAGGCCAGAGATCAGACCACAACATCCAGGGAAACCAAAGAAGTGGTTAAATGTGAACATCAAGGGAAAAAAAAGAAAAGGACATGAAAAAGTGTTCGTCATAACCCTTGATGGATGCTTTATCTATGCCGTGGCTGTGGTAGGCTCTTTGGAAACGCAATGCGCTAAAAGTAAAAAGGAGACAGGATTTGTAAGGAAAAGTAATATCTTTTATTAGATCACCTGATATAGTCAGGAAAGAGAGTCAAGCCTTGGGCACACAAAACCTCCTGGAAAACTTGTCTGACTTTTTCAATTACACTGATATTAACTCGACCTGCAAATCCCGGTTTGCTTTGGCTACCTCCCAGCCATCATGAATATATCAGTGATCACTTCTCTACATTTGAGGGGGTTTTCCACCCCCATCCTTCTTCTGTTTGCTGGAGTACTTCTTGCTGCCAGGCTAGCAAGGTCAGAATAATTACTGTATTTACCACACTCCATTTCACCTTATTTATAACTTTTCACTACTTTCAGGGTGGTTTGTCCAAAACCATGCAGCAATGTGAGGTGCACCAAGAGGCAAATCCTCAGTCATGACTCTGGCCTTTGCTGTAACCACCTGGAAATACTTTCTCCCCTTTTGGCCAGAAAACTGTGAGAAAATCATGTTGACAATAACAAAGGAGAACTGCTTAATTTCCTTATATATTAGATGGTCAAAATCCATGTATTAAATGCAGTTTCACAAACAGACTTTAATTTCACTATTGGGAAAGTAGCACTCCCCAGTAATTTGATACAGAGGAAAGGGACACATTTTTTCCTAGTACAGATGGATTACTTTGCTCTGTTCTTGATAGCTGCAAAACCTTGAAGAGCCACTGGTAAGTTTGTCAAACTCTTGCCAGGAATTATCTAATCTTTAATTATTTTTCAAAACAAGACAAAATAACACACTGAATGAAAATGTTTCTCTTCAGTTGAACTGCAATCCGAAAATGTTTGCTTAATGTTTTTGGATTATAAAATAAAAATAGGGGAAACTGCATAAACTGCAAGAAATTGCATTGCTCTAAAGCCAAAGCACTGAAATATGAATGTTCCTTCACTTCTTCCATATCTTAAACTATTAAGATTTCACACAAATTTAAGCCTTCTTTCAGACAAATTGACTGGGTATTTTTTGAGGAAAAAAACCCAACCAAACAACCAAAACATGCAGTATTTCATCCATATAATGTTTTTTCTCCAGTGATCCCCCAAAGAGTGATGCTATGCTATGGGCAAAAATATCCTAAGCACTAGAGGGCTTCTACAGCAACAGGGCAGAGTTCTGAAAACTGAAAAACCTTATTTTCTGTGTCCAAAAGCTACAGGACCATACGCTTTCTGTAATATTAGTGAAAAAAAAAAGGTCATTGCCTTTACATCTGCTGAGAAAACACTCTTCTTCCCTGTAGTCTCTTTGTGAGCCATGCAAATGGTGCTTTGCAGAGCTAGAGGCAGAGATGTACAGTGGCAACTATTTTTAGATTGCAAACTCTCATGGATTTTAAAAGGGCTTTTGCATATGGAAAGTAAAAAAAAAGAAATGCAAAGTATTTCAGGAAGAGGATGAAATGATTCATAGGCAGTTATAGAGCAGAAAAGAGGGGTTGGGGTTTTTATCTTCTGTTAACACGGCTGCTGGCGAGAACCTCAGTGCCAGCAGGGAGGGCAGGCTGCACGCCTCCTGGCCAGCCTCACTGAGCAGCTCCAGCCCAGCTCCCTCAAGGAGGAGAAGGAAAGCCACTATGCCAAAAAATGTGCTCTTTCAGCAGCTTGATGGGACAGTATGGCAGCCTCCACAGTTGGTTCTTCATTGCACCAATCACTGAAACCCTCTGCAGAGGGTTCAGGACATCAGGCATGCAATGTCCTGATGGGCAAAACCAAAATGCTCAGAGAGTGAGCAATGTGCCTGTTTGCAAACAGAGTTGGGTGTTTCAAGTTACAGGAAAATTTCTGGGTGGCTTTTTTGGTAGCAGAAGCTGAAGAAACTCACTGAGCAAAATTAGCACTGAAGACAAAAATAACTAGAGATCGCCTTCGGTTTATTTTTGACTAACCTTGCCTAGGGTGGCTGTGGGGACTGCCTGTCGACCTTAGATCTCTGTCCTCCCATGTGGCAAAATCTGAGGGTCCTTTCTGTGGCTCTTTACACTTCCTCACACACACGGGTCACTTTAGACCTACCTGCATACGTCACCCAGACAGCAGCAGATGCATCTGATGATGATTTTATGTTGACTGATGAAGTCATATGTCCTTGCACATTTATGTTGTCTGCTGCCTTTGATACATTGTTAATAGGTGTTTCATTACTCCTGGGGGGGGGTTCATCTCTCTTTTAAAGGCAGATGAAGGATAACTGTGATGACCCTGGTAACTACTGGCTGCTTAACTCAGCATTAATCCTAGCAAAATACAGGTAATCACAAGGGGATTCAACTGACTCAGAACTAAAGAATAGGAATAAAATTAATGGCAGTCAAAACAATCCTATGGAAAGTGGATCTTGTCAGGCTAACCTGATTGCCATTCTTTGATGAGATTCTAGGTTTGCTTGAAAAAGTTGGGCTGAACAGATTTAATATATCTAGACTCCTGAAGGGCATTTAACTTGCTACCATAGGTTATTTGATTGCAAAAGCAGCAACATGTAACATCAGTAGACTATAGCATACATGGATTAAGAACCTGCTATTGTCATCTCAAATATCTGTCATAGGGGCAATCATCATGACTAGATGCGTTTCTAGCAAGGCTTGACAGAGACTGGCAGCAGCCTCAATATTCTCCTGCATTTCTAACCAAGATCACAATATTGATTTAAAACCTAGAAAAATAATCTGGATGATGCAGAAATCAGTGCACCAACAAACAGTAGGCAAACAGGGCAGCCAAAGCAATCTGAATGACTTCATACATGAACACAGCCAAATACAAAGTGTGCATGACTATGAAGAAATGCGCACAGAAGGAGATGCTCAGCTGCACAACCAATGGCCAAATGACCAAGGCAACCATGGGGGAGAACAAAGAAACTATTCACCTTTGCTCAGGCAGATAGGCACATATTGCATGTGTTCCAGTGCAGTTTTTAAAGAAATGAGTACCAGGGGAGAAAAGAACTGCAAAGAAGGCACAAATCCACTTGAGTTTTAAACAGTTGTTTGCTTGGTTCATCTAAGATGGAAATGAAGTTAGCTTTCAATCTTTAAATACCTTCAATCAGAAAATGTACCAAGTCTTATACAGCACTTTACTGAGTTGAGCAAAGCATGAAGGTAAATGGCTAGAAGCTGATTTCACATGGTCAGGCAGAGAATAAAGGCACACATTTTCACCAGTGTAATTAACCACTGGAGTCAATAACTGCCAGGGTATGGAGTTGGCGACTGCTCATCAGTTTCCAGCTCAGGACTGGAGGCCTTCTGAGAGGCATGGTTTAGTGTGAGGTGTCTCCGCCTATGACACGGGGGGTGGAACTAGATAATCTTAAGGTCCTTTCCAACCCTAACTATTCTATGATTCTATACTACTTGAGTAAATTTTAAGTAATGCTTTAGCCAAAAAGATTTATGGGCTCAGTATAGGTGACTAAAGCCATAGGTCTGATTATAGACCCTAGCGATAATTTTTGGTCTTACACACCTGAAGCTAGGACTCAAGAGGAGTTAACTCCACATGGTTTCCTTTGTCACAGTGTTTCCACATGATGCAACAACCGCTACTGAATCCAGTGAGAGAGCACAAGTTATGGTGACTCCAGATTCTGGGAAAGGGTGGTGAAAGTATTCCTGATTTTAGCTTTCCTCTGAACAATGTTGCTTGTGGGATTTGCTGGTACCCTTAGGGATCGATACCCAAAAGAAAACCGCAGTGTAATCCAAGTAATGCATAATACATCACTGACAGTTGGGGAGAAGATTTATGAAGACTGCTGCTTTTTGCTCAGATTTTGCAACTGCACCTACATATTGGGGAAGTAGTTAGTTACTGCCTTCTTCCCTTCTGCATAGATAGCAACTTTCAAGTATTTTCTCTTTTGTAGCCCATGCTATATTATCTGTCCTTTTCTGCAACTTAGGGATTAGTGCCATTAATTTTGCATGGATCTACCCTAAACACCTCAAATTCAGCTATCAACAATGCAGCTTCCTAGTGGCTACACATGTCAGAAGTGTATCATATGTTTATATTCTCTACTAAATTTAAACATGCTTTTAGTATTATTTGAGGTGTATTTTTGCCTGTACTTGAAGTTTAGAGGTTATGGGACCAAGGTACTTTATTTATCTCCAGTATCGCTCTTCAAGCATCTCAGCACACCTTAACAGTGAGAAGTTTAAAGGAGCAAGATAAGATTTGCACAGAGGGGGTTTCTATCAGACAGGGGTTTTCTTCCTGCTTTCCCTCTCCTAGCAGCTGCTAGGTACTGCTGAACTTGAGAAGTTGCTACAAAAGACTTTTTTAAGGTTTATCCAAAGATGAATGGCAGGAGATGAATTTATGCTTCCCACTGAGCTAACAGCAATTTAAAAGATACTATTCAAGGTAAAAGCCAAATTTACTTAAGTTAAAAGAATGTGTGTAACTTTGAACAGTTTCTTTAAGCAACCAAATAAAAAGTCCCAAAAGGGAATTAGGATTTTAAAATGGAACGTCACTGAAAGAACGAGACCGATAATTAGGTACAAACAGGTATGTTTGAAATTACTATGACCTGATGTTTGGGATCTGAGATTACAAGTACATCCCATCCAGAAAACAGCTTACTAGTCTAGTACTAAAGATTCACATGGATGAGTACCAGTAGATCATTTTCCAGTGGACACAGTTGTAGGAATTTTGTCTGGAGACAAATTCCAGTGTTGGATTACAATGACCGCATCCTTACAAAATAACCAGAACTTAAAAAAAAAGAAAACCTATAAAACCCACTATAACCAAAAGTAATTTTATCACTGGTTGACAATATTATATGGCAGGGATTATTTACCTGGAATGCTCTCCAATTTTCTACGAAGTTCCTCATTTTCTTGTTGCAATGAAATTACCTCCTGCTCTAACTCTTGACACCGAGGGCAGTAACCTTCTTCCTCTTCCTCCTCTTCCTCCTCTGGAAGTGTAGAAGATGATGGGTGACCATGAGATTCAGACGTTGCTGGAGATGTCCATCCACCTAAAGTGTGTACTGGAGAGGTTGAAAGTGGATCCACATCTGCCAAATGGCTAAAATCATTTACTGATGAGGTGTTCTGAGAAGGGAAGCTCCCAGAAAGCAAGTAGTTCTGAAGGGAATCAGTAAAAACTCTCAGAAAGGCTGAGGTTTGTTGCTTCTTTTGCATATACTGCATTTCTATGTCTAAAATGTCTGATGTCTGACTATGGACCATTTTCCCAAGCTGACATTGCTCTTGTCTTTCACTATAATTTGGGTTTTCCTGCTTTATACAAGAAATCATGGACTGAGAGTGATTGCTGTCCAGTAGTTTTCCACCACAATTTAAGAGACTTAAAACCCGGCTGCATTGCTGGGCAAAGGCATCCAGAATCATTCGACTCTCTGCAACAAAAGAAAAGATGAATCACAGAAACCTAATGCAAAAGGTTATGCCAGGCAGTAGCAGCTAGATGAATGTACACAACTGTTTACAGTAGCATGCATTTTATTTCTGAACACATTAGAATTGTGGCTTCTGCTTTAATACTTTTGCAACACTGTGATCTAAAACAATCCTGACTTTGCTTCTATTTTGAGAGTGCCCTTGTGCCCTTGCTGTTAATCAGAAATGCATTGTGATGATAAGTCATTGCTTACTGTCATCTTCTTTCTGAGGGATTAAGACAGGAAATTGGGGAGGAAAATACAATTTCCATGCAATTTTCTACAATTAAAAGTTCATGTAAGTACTTTAAGACTATGTCAAGCTCCTGGCAGGCACTTGTCTGCACATGGTTGCAGGACTTTGCACTACACCTTCCTCCTATGCCCTGCTCCTCTCCAACAAGGCTTCCAAGCTTTGGTTTTATTCCCTCTCCTCTTTGCTGCACTTGCTTGACACTGGGACACTTCACATGACCTGCCCCCAACTCTATAGAGTTTCCTTTTATTTACTTTGCTTTAGTTTCCAGATATGTCCAAGAACAGCTTAAGAGCAATAAGCATACCTTCCCTCCTCTTCTTCCACTGAGTAAAGACATCAAATGCACAATATGAAGCTCCTCTGGACAGGAGAGGAACTTTTTCTGTCCTGCTGACCTCCTGTGAGTTTGTAGGCACACCAGTATCACACACTGGAAAGCAGTGCAGAGCTCTTCCAGCTGCTCCAGACATAATCAGGAAACTCTATATAGGGCTGCGCAGCAGTTTCCAGAGGCAGGAGCAGAGCTGTGCAAGCAGGATAAGAATGCCATGCTGCACCTTGTCAGCCCTGCCACTAATCACAGAAGGTGTCATGTCTCAGGTAGCAATAGCAGCTACCACCTAAACCTGCGCAGTTCATTTCTGCACAATGTATACAGCTCAAACTGCTGTAACAGTTCTTGGACACAGATGGAAAATTACCAAGACATTTATGATATGACCTGTTAGGTTCCCCAATAAAAATAATACTTAAAAAAAAACCTTTTTAGCTTATTCACAGCTGAGTTCCTTTAGGTGCCTGCAATAAATACAACTAACATTTTGCATGAGGTTTAAAAGAAAAAATCAAAATGCTGGTAGGTTTAAGCGCTGCCAATTTTGGAGAGCTCTTCTCAGGCAGGCTTGACTTTTAGAAAGTGACAAATGCATTTATTTTTCAAAAGGCAACCTGCGACAGATGCATGAGACTAAGCACCCCAGACACTGATTTATCATAACTTCATCACCAGCGATGAAAACATAGCCTCATCACACTGATAATACATAAAGAACAGAAATGTTCAGAAGCCAGGCCTTTCAGAGGTGGCAATTCTCACGGCACTTCTCCATGATCCAGAAGATACACCTTATGGTGGAAAATCTACTTCACGCTGAGGTTAGTACATCTGGCCAGAAGAATATTTAAAACAACACTATTTTGCATTTTACCATCCTCCAGATCTTTGCAGAGGGGAAGGCTGAAGCAGCATACAAATGCTTTCAGCCTTGAACACAGCCCGAGAAGACTTCCCCAGTACAAAACCCAAGGATGTGATCTCCCAAGGCCTTAACCATAAGAACGACAGTGAGATGGACAGAGTAAGCACAGGCACAGTGCTGGGCTACGAGGCTGCCCAGGGCCAAGCAGAGAGAGCCCACCTGCACGCGAAAGACTTGGGTGCCCCTAAGACCACTTAAAGCATCCTGCTTCCTGTGCTGACAAGTCCTATCACGCTCCTGTAGATGGGCTCAGACAAACCAGGGCAGATTTCCCCAACACATCTTTGATCCAAAACATTAACCAGTGCCCTGTTTTCCACACTGCAAACTCAAACCAGCAGAAATGCACAGGTACTGCCTTCCCCTTTGCAAGGAGGTGCTGGTGAGGTGTCAGCTGCTCTGCATCCTCGGTACCCGCTGTCCCTCTTTCCCTTTTACTGCATCAACCTAAGGCCAGCTTAGGTAGAGGTCTTTAACCCTTACGATACAAGGACAAAACAAAACAGCACAATGGACATAATATAAATTAAAAGGATGGTTAACATTGCAGCTTTCTAGCTGGAACCTACTGATAAACTAAACAAAAATCAAGGAACTGGAGCACCACTAACAACCTCAAGTTGGGTTTTCTATGTCTTATTTCTTTACCCCCACATTTTCCCTTTAAAATTGTTACATGTTGATATTGATTGGAACTTTGCAATCCTACTACAGAGCAGGTTTTTCATTCATTTTAATCCTATAATCTGATTCCAGACCTGAAATCGTATTTATGGTTTGTATTTTAATCAGTATGGTCCCTGTTGACAAACCAGTTACTCATTCCTTACACAGCCTTGTTGCAAGAGGACAAAATACGAATGAAACAACTGAAAAGGGATTAGACTGGTGTAAGAGATGTTATTCTAATATTACAGTTTCTCCTAAAATCCTGCAAAATGACATTGCAAATACTAGTTTTGAAGAACACTATAATACATTAACATCAGCAAAGATAAAATTAATTATTAGTTTTGTTATAAAACTGAATGCATTAGGCAATGAGTGAATGCAATATTCACTGAGATAATGGCTTAAAATGTAACTGAAATTTTATATAGAAATGACAGTATTGATTTAATCCTCAGTTCAGTATCAGTTCTACTACAAAGACACAACAACAGCAAGTACTCTTTTTCTCCTCACTTTAACCCATATTCAAAGACATAAAAATGAAAGTCATGACAAGGCAAGGCTATTTGAAATGCCACCATAAAGATTCACAAATGCTTTTTTTGCAGGTATCACTGGACAGCAACAGTGAGGGATGCTCTCAGCACACATTTTGCAAACATACGGCTCTGTGCTGAAACAGGAACCACTTTGAAGCGACTTTGACAGCAGTAACAGTACCTGTACCCACAGTCCAAACAACCCCAAATGAGAATAATAACTACAGTTATTTCTTTTGATGGATCAAAAATAGAAACAAATGCTGCCCGTTTAGCACATATCATAGAAATTGGGACTGCAGCTTTCACAGACTGTCTGTAATTAGAAATGCAAGCACTGTACAATGCCTAATCACTAAGAATGACAAAAAAAGATGGCTTTATATGATTACTACTGAATAATCACTGATGTATGATTCTTAATTGATTTAATGTAATGTATGCATTTTGTAGGAAAGGATGATTCCATTGAAATGACTAATGTTGTGGTTTAAGCCCAGCTGGTAACTCAGAACCACGCTGCTACATGCTCACGCCCCCTTTTCCCTCTCTCCCTCTCCAGGAGGGATGGGGAAGAAACTTGAAGGCATGTAACTCCCACAGGTTGAGGTAAGAACAGTCCTGTAAAACAAAAGCACTATGCTGCCACCAATAATAATAATGATAAGGGAAACAACAAGGGGAGAGAATATAAAACTAAAAGAGGGGAAAGGAAATGAAAACAATAAACACAAGTGATGCGCAATACACTTGCTCACCGCCTGCTAACTGATATACACAGACGGATCTGAGCAGCGATAGCCAGACCGATCTGAGTAACCCCCCCCAGGTTCTGTACTGGGCATGACTTGCTGCAGTATGGAATACCCCTTTGGTTAGTTTGGGTCAGGTGTCTTATCTCTGCTTTTTCCTGCCTCCCCATGCCCCTCCTCACTGGCAGAGCATGAGACTGAAAGATCCTTGAGGGGAATAAACATTACTTAGTAACAACTAAAGACAAGCCTGTTATCAGGGTTGTTCGCAGGCTACAGTTGAAAATGCAGCACTGCACCAGCTACTAAGGAGAAAAATGACTGCTATAGCTGAGCTAAGGACACTGCACCAGACTTGAACAGTAAACAGTATATTAAAGTCTATTTGTGATATTCTTTTTCCTTATTACAATGCTCACCATGAATGTAATTCTAATGTCTTACACTCTACAGGCCTCAGTCCTACAGAACTTCGACTTTGACCAGACTTTTGCCTGCAAGTGGACTTTCCGTATCAGGCCCATTAAGCAATAACAGAGCAGGATTAAATTGCTAAAACCGCAACTATTTCTACCTAGATTATTTAAGAATGCAAGCAACCTGAAGGTACTATCATACGGCAAATCAGGCATCAACTCCCAGATATAGCATTTATCTTTACGTCTTTTTCTCATTGATGCTGAACTGTGGGGCTTCTTAGCTATCCAGACTAAAACCAGGGATTTAGTAAGAGCAAACTTCAGAAACTCAACCTGATGACCTACACTGACGCATCAGAAAAGATGTCTGGGAAGACTGGCAGGTGTAACATCAGCTTTTCCTACACCTGATGATCTTTTCAATACTTAGACCAGATAGCTTTATTAATAGCACATTGTGCTGGGTTTCAATGCCTCTGGATTCAGGTCAAGGCTTTTCCATAGATCCCATTGAAATCTTGGGCAGCTGGCTTAAAAAGCCATCCTTATAACTATAGAGTGGGCCTGAATACCATTCTCCCTGCAGGGAATGTATTCATTAGAATGCAACTTTCAGCAAGATTCCAAAGTCCAGGACCTTAGCAATTTCAATCATTTCACCTTTCACTTGGCAGTATTTCAGTCCTACCACCTGATGATTAGTATTTCCTGATTTGTTCAATTATTATCATATTATTATTAATTTACATCCTTGGCAGCAGCTCTGTACCCCTCAAATGGCTTGGTCCATGCACAGACTTTGTAATTTCTTTATAAGACATGAACACTGTAATAAATGTCGATGCTTGGGTCACAAAATTGAGAGCATTTAGAATCACAGAATAGTTAAGGTTGAAAAGGACCTTAAAATCATTTAGTTCCAACCCCTCTGCCATAGGCAGGGACACCTCCCACTAAACCATGTCACACAAGGCTATGTCCAACCCGGCCTTAAACACCGCCAGCGATGGAGCATTCACAACTTCTCTGGGCAACCCATTCCAGTGCTTCACCACCCTTAAAGAGCTTCCTCCTTATATCCAATCTAAATTTCCCCTGTTTAAGTTTGAACCCGTTACCCCTTGTCCTATCACTACAGTCCCTCATGAAGAGTC